>CAUYLG010010817.1:0-42509 GCA_963573385.1 Cacajao melanocephalus | reverse complement strand
GGTTTGTCAGTATTTTATTGAGGAGTTTCACATCAATGTTCGTCGGGGATATTGACCTGAAATTTTCTTTTTTTGTTGCGTCTCTACCAGGGTTTGGTATCAGGATGATGCTTGCCTCATAAAATGAGTTAGGGAGGAGTCCGTCTTTTTTTATTGTTTGGAATAGTTTCAGAAGGAATGGTACCAGCTCCTCTTTATACCTCTGGTAGAATTCGTCCGTGAATCTGTCTGGTCCTGGGCTTTTTTTGGTTGGTAGGCTATTAATTACTGCCTTAATTTCAGAACTTGTTATTGGTCTATTTAGGGATTTGACTTCTTCCTGGTTTAGTCTTGGGAGGGTGTATGTGTCCAGAAATTTATCCATTTCTTCTAGATTTTCTAGTTTGTTTGCATAGAGATGTTTATTGTATTCTCTGATGATAGTTTGTATTTCTGTGGAATCAATGGTGATCTGCCCTTTATTATTTTTTTATTGTGTCTATTGGATTCTTCTTGCTTTTCTTCTTTATTATCCTGGCTAGTGGTCTGTTTTGTTAATCTTTTAAAAAAACCAGCTCCTTGATTCATTGATTTTTTCAAGAGTTTTTCGTGTCTATCTCCTTCAATTCTGCTCTGATCTTAGTTATTTCTTGTCTTCTGATAGCATTTGAATTTGTTTGCTCTTGCTTCTCTAGTTCTTTTAATTGTGGTGTTACAGTGTTGATTTTATATCTTTCCTGCTTTCTCTTCTGGGCATTTAGTGCTATAAATTTCCCTCAAACACTGCCTTAGCTGTGTCTCAGAGATTCTGGTATGTGATGTCTTTGTTCTCATTGGTTTCAAAGAACTTACTTATTTCTGCCTTAATTTTGTTATTTACCCAGTAGTCATTCAGGAGCAGGTTGTTCAGTTTCCATGTAGTTGTGTGGTTTTGAGTGAGTTTCTTAATCCTAAGTTCTAATTTGGTTGCACTGTGGTCTGAGAGACTGTTATGATTTTTAATCTTTTGCATTTGCTGAGGAGTGTTTTACTTCCAATTGTATGGTCAGTTTTACAGTAAGTGCTATTTGGAGCTGAGAAGAATGTATATTCTATTGATTTGGGGTGTAGAGTTCTGTAGATGTCTATTAAGTCCTCTTGGTCCAGAGCTGAATTCAAGTCCTGAATATCTTTGTTAATTTTCCGTCTCATTGATCTGTCTAATATTGACAGTGGGGTGTTAAAATCTCCCACTGTTATTGTGTAGGAGTCTAAGTTTCTTTGTAGGTCTCTAAGAACTTGCTTTATGAAACTGGGTGCTCCTGTATTGGGTGTATATATTTAGGTTAGTTAGCTCTTCTTGTTGCATTGATCCCTTCACCATTATGTAATGTCCTTTGTCTTTTTTGATCTTTGTTGGTTTTATCAGACTAGGATTGCAACCCCTGCTTTTTTTTTTTTTTCTTTCCATTTGCTTGGTAAATATTCTTCCATCCCTTTATTTTGAGCCTATGAGTGTCTTTGCATGTGAGATATGGGTCTCTTGAATACAGCACACTGATGATTCATGACTCTTTATCCAATTTGCCAGTCTGTGCCTTTTTCTTGGGGGCATTTAGCCTGCTAACAATTAAAGGTTAATATTTTATGTGTGAATTTGATCCTGTCATCATGATGCTAGCTGGTTATTTTGCCCATTAGTTGATGCAGTTTCTTCATAGTGTCAATGGTCTTTACATTTTGGTTTGTTTTTGCAGTGGCTGGTACCAGTTTTTCCTTTCCATATTTAGTTCTTCCTTTAGAAGCTCTTGTAAGGCAGGCCTGGTGGTGACAAAATCCCTCAGCATTTTCTTGTCTGTAAAGGATTTTATTTCTCCTTCACTTATAAAGCTTAGTTTGGCTGGATATGAAATTCTGGGTTGAAAATTCTTTTCTTTAAGAATGTTGAATATTGGTCCCCACTCTCTTCTGGCTTGTAGGGTTTCTGCAGAGAGATCTGCTGTTAGTCTGATGGGCTTCCCTTTGTGGGTAACCCAGCCTTTCTTTCTGGCTGCCCTTAACATTTTTTCCTTCATTTCAACCTTGGGGAATCTTGACGATTATGTGTCTTAGGGTTGCTTTTCTTGAGGAGTATCTTTGTGGTGTTCTCTGTATTTCCTGAATTTGAATGTTGGCCTTTCTTGTTAGGTTGGGGAAGTTCTCCTGGATAATTTCCTGAAGCATGTTTTCCAACTTGGTTCCATTCTCCTTGTCACTTTCAGTTACAGCAATCAAACGTAGATTTGATCTCTTCACATAGTCCCATTTTTCTTGGAGGCTTTGTTCGTTCCTTTTCCTTTGTTTTTCTCTAATCTTGTCTTATGCTTTATTTCATTAAGTTGATCTTCAATCTCTGATATCCTTTCTTCTCTTCAGTTGATTTGGCTATTGATACTTGTGTATGCTTCACAAAGTTCTTGTGTTATGTTTTTCAGCTCCATCAGGTAATTTATATTGTTTTCTAAACTGATTATTACAGTTAGCAATTCCTTTAACCTTTTATCAAGGTTGTTAGCTTCCTTGTGTTGGGTTAGAATATGCTCCTTTAGCTTGGAGGAGTTTATTATTACCCACCTTCTGAAGCCTACTTCTGTCAATTCATCAAACTCATTCTCTGTCCAGTTTTGTTCCCTTGCTGGTGAGGAGTTGTGATCCTTTGGAGGAGAAGAGGCATTCTGGTTTTTTTGGAATTTTCAGTCTTTTTGCACTGGCTTTTCCTTATCTTCATGGATTTATTTACCTTTGGTCTTTGCTGTTGGTAACCTTTGGTTGGAGTTTTTGCCTGGTGGTCTTTTTTTTGTTGATGTTGATGCTTCCTGTTTGTTAGTTTTCCTTCTAACAGTCAGGCCCCTCTTCTGCAGGTCTGCTGGAGTTTGCTGCAGGTCCACTCCAGAGACCCTGTTGCCTGGGTATTACCAGTGGAGGCTGCAGAACAGCAAAGATTGCTGCCTGCTCCTTCCTCTGGAAGCTTCGTCCCAGATGCCAACCAGAACTCTCCTGTATGAGGTGTCTGTCAAACCCTCCTGGGAGGTGTCTCCCTGTTAGAAGGCACAGGGGTCAGGGACCCACTTGAGTAGGCAGTCTGTCCCTTAGCAGAGCTTGAGCACTGTGCTGGGAGACAGCAGGCAGGAATGTTTAAGTTAGCTGAAACTGCACCCACAGCCACCCCTTTCCCCAGGTGGTCTGTCTCTGGGAAATGGAAGTTTTATCTATAAGTACCTGACTGGGGCTGCTGCCTTTCTTTCAGAGATGCCCTGCCCAGAGAGGAGGAATCTAGAGAGGCAGTCTGTCTATAGTGGCTTTGCCCATTCCGAACTTCCTGGCAACTTTGTTTACACTGTGAAGGGAAAACGGCCTACTCAAGCCTCAGTAATGGTGGACGCCCTTCCCCCCACCAAGCTCAAGCATCCCAGGTCGACTTCAGACTACTGCGGTGGCAGTGACAGTTTCAAGCCAGTGGATCTTAGCTTGCTGGGCTCTGTGGGGGTGGGATCCGCTGAGGTAGACTTGACTCCCTAGCTTCAGCCTCCTTTCCAGAGGAGTGAATGGTTTTGTCTCACTGGCGTTCCAGGTGCCACTGGGGTATGAAAAATAACTCCTGTAGCTAGCTTGGTGTCTGCCCATATAGCTGCCCAGTTTTGTGCCTGAAACCCAGGGCCCTGGTGGCGTAGGCACCCAAGGGAATCTCCTGGTCTGCCAAATGCAAAGACCATGGGAAAAGCATAGTATCTGGGCTGGAATGCACCGTTCCTCACTGTATAGGCCGTCATGGCTTCCTTTGGCTAGGGGAGAAAGTTCCTTGGCCCCTTGTGCTTCCTGGGTGAGGCAATGCCCACCCCTGCTTCTGCTCGCTGTCTGTGGTTTGCTCCCACTGTCTAACCAGTCTTAATGAGGTGAGCCGGGTACCTCAGTTGGAAATGCAGAAATCACCCACCTTCTGCGTTGGCCTTGCTGGGAGCTGCAGACCGGAGCTGTTGCTATTCAGCCATCTTGCCTGGGAATCTTCTTTTTTCTTTTTTAATTACAGTGAACTTTCCTAGTTCAGATCCGCTTCCCAGCTCCATTCCTAGTTGCTGCCAGTTGTGGATATAGTGTCCTCCTAGGATTCCTTGAAAGCATAGCCGAGGGCTGGCTCCAGGTTCTAGGAATATAGGTTGATTTAGGTCACTTCCTGTTTTCTCGAATCTAGCATGGTGTTGACTAGGTCCAAGAAGACAAGAGAAGTGTATCAGGGCCAGGTCAAACCGAAGGAAGCATTCCTAGAGGTCATTTGAAGGAGTAAAGAGGCAACATTATAATGAAGAGGAGCAAAGAAAGAACAGAAAGTTGGTGGCATCCTTTGACCTAAGACATGAGAATGGTAGAATAGGGAGAAGCAGAAGAGTGGTTAGCAAGTTGGGTGGGTCTAGAGCAGACTGGAGCAGGAATAGATGCTGACTGGTTGAACAGTAGGCATGGAAAGCGTGCAGTAAAGCACCAGTGGAGGTCTACAGAAGTGGATGAAGTTGCTTAAAAGAACAAGGCCAAATTACCTGGTATCCTTTCTGCCCTTGGACCTAGGCAAGAGATGGCAAAAATAAACAAACATGAATAAGTAAATCTGTTGCCTTGTTTTCCTTGTTTCTCACCCCTTTATATAACAAGACAGTCAGCACAGCCTTTCCTGTGCTGTTAGAAGTGCTCTTGCTTCAGGCAAGAAGTCGAAGAAGATGGGATAGGTTGCTGATCAAAGCTTGGGGTAGGTTGAGGGTTAAAGTGATTGTTGTTGAGGTCTGGAAGGACAGGTTTGGGACTTGAGCATTCTTGTTTCTGCTGTGGTGCCTTTGTTTCTTGAACAAAAATATGTACCTCTTTTAAAACTCAATGCAATGAAGTTGTGTTTTTCCCTAGAGGCCTAATTTTATGAATTTCTAGATCATAAAATTAGCTTAGTGCTGCCTATTTCTACAAACTCTTACATGTTTAACTAGCTCCTACAGAGGGGCTGCTGGCTGCCTCTGAAGCTTTCAGAAGATTTGAAATGTAGAGGGAAGCCCCGGGTTCCTTATTATTTTGTTTCTGTGGAGCTCCTAAGATTCTTCACAGTGGTTGCCTGACAATTGCCTTTTGTATTAAAGTCAGCCCTATAAGGTATGTCTCTCAGGCCTCATTAGTTAGAATATTTCACAGCTTCTTATTCAGAAGTAGGGGAGTTCTGTTGGCCTTAATCCACCTGTGATAGTTGTTGGTGACAGGGTCAAAGTAGAGAGAAGAGACTATTTGGACTGTCATCAAGAATCTGTGACGTCTAGAATATAAACATCTCCAAGCATACTGGCCAATTGTCTTACAGGTTTGTTAGTACAAAAGCATATTGTTATCAAAGGAATCTGTAGTCACTGGCGTGAGCAAATGTGGATTAATTGGATTATTCATCTTCGCTTCTTTCTGGTTGTTGTGCTCACTCCTCTTGGGTATGTAAACTACAGGGCTTTTGGGGTTTTAGAAAAAACAACAGTTTTTTTCGTTATAGTAGTAAATAGTCAATTTATTTCACAGCATGATTTTTGGCAAAATAGATAGCTGTATGAGTATCAAGCTGTGAAACAATAATGAAAAATATTTTGCTCTTATATAACTCTTTGAAATTCAGATTTTTCCACATTGTTAGTGTTCCCTTATACTTCTTATTATAGACATCTAATGAGGGATAGTTGAGGGCAAATGATAGTTTCTTCCTTTGTCAATTGGGAAATTAAGGTACTGTGAGAGTAAGTGGTTTGAGGACTGAGAGTTTTTGGCAGAACCAGGGAGAGAATCCAGATCTTTTGACTTTCAGCTTAATGTTCTTTTCCTCAGATTTTCAAAGGAAGCATTGATCCCCAAATGATTAGGAAGCATTGATCCTGACAATTCTGCCTGGAGCAATACAAGGTACCCAGTGACTTCTCTTCCATTCATCCTTCCCTGTGCTAGATCCTGGAGATACAAACTAGAATAGGCCACAGGTGTTGCCCTTAAGGAGTTCATAGGCTGGTTGGGAAGGGGATAGAAACGATTATGGTAGGGTTTGCAGGATGGAAACAGAAATACCACATTGTTATGGGATAAATAAACTCTGAGAACTGGGGGAAGATTTCATAGAGGTTATATTAGAGCTAAGGTTTAAAGGATGGGAATAGAGAGAGAGGATTTGTTTTATTTCAAGATGAGAATGATTTGGCAAAAGAGAATTGTGAAAATTTCAGGTTTCAGGGAGGCATGATATGGATCAAGGCTTTCTCTTCCTGCTACACTATTGGCTGAGTACGGCAGCCCTCTACTCTCTCAGACACTGGAAGAAGCAGGGGACTCCTAACCCTTCTCAGGACCCTAAGGGAGACCAAAAGGGGGACCGTGGCACCCTTTTCTAGAGACTCTTGGAACATTGCCATTTGCTCGGTATACTCTTGTTTGCCGTTTACTTGATCTTCGCCTTGCTTGAATATAGAATATATTTTTTTCCAGAGAATCTTGGAACATTGCTGTCTGCTCAGTATACTCTTGTTTGCCATTTATTTGATCTTTGCCCTGCTAGAATATAAACCATTTCCTTTCCTTTTTTTTTCATTAAGTTCACCTCCCATAACCATAGCCCATACTCATCTTTCATCTTTTGGTTAACCATAATGAGTTTGTTCTATTATTTTCCTTCTCTTAATACCCCAATACAGCAAATTACAAATATGCACATATAAACTCTGTGGGTGCTAATGATGACTGCTAACTTATTGGTGCTTACTGTGTACGAGGTACTGTATTTAGTGCCTTGTGCGTATACTGTTATCTCTATCCCAGATTTGTGAATGAGAAAACTGAGGCTTAGCTTAAGCATCTTATTTAGGGAATATATAACTAAGGAGTAGCAGAGTGGGATTCAGATTTACATCTCTTGGCTTCATGATCACATTGTTATTTGTTATTCCAGACGTATCAGGGAAGAGTTATTTTCTGTAGACAGATATTGTCAGTTGTCATAAAAATTAGCACACATTTAGAAAATAACAATATATGCTTTAGTGTTAGTTAATAGATAATATATTAAGTTGCCATCACGGATAAAGATGACTCTATCAGTTGACATAACCAAAAGCCTAGTGTTAGTCTCAGAAAATAAACAATTCAGAAAATATTAATTAGAATTCTAGTGGTTGTGTGTTAGGACTGGAGAGGTATGATAGCACATTATGAAGACAGGTGTCAGGAATGAGGGAAAATCTCAACAGATAACTGCCTTGACAGTGGAACTGACCCAGCAATAAAAGTCAAATCAGAGTCGCAGCTTGCTCGTTAAGGCAAAGAGTCAAAGGGGTTACAGACCCAGATGCCATTCCCGACTCATTGGCAGCAGATCCCAAATTTATAGTGGCACAGGTATTCAAAAGGCAGGTAGGCAGTTGTCATATAGGAGGAAGTGGGTTTTACTGGGGTTTTGGGACAGGGTGCTGAGTTCAGAAATGTGGAACTATCTTGTTATAAGGAGAGTGGTGGAAGCAGCCACTGGGCTAGGAGTCAAGGGGAGCAAGAACCAAAGCAGAGGACCAGCCTTGAGAGCCAGAATTCTGGGACTTTGGGTTGTACCAAAGGAGTCTTGGGAGCCCAGAATTCAGCTCTAGTATCTTGGATTTGGGAGCGGGGTTACAAACCAAACCCTTCCATAGGAAGAGACAAAACTGTTACAATGTTGCCCGCAACATTGCCTTGTTTGACTGGGGCCTAGAGATGAGCAGCTTGGTTGGTGCAGCCATAGTGATTGGCTCAGAGAAAGTAAGAGTAAAAGAAGCTGACAAGAGCATATTAAAATTAGACTCAATCAGGCAAAACAGTGTGGTACAGAACCTAACTAGCAAAAGAGATGGATTTCAAGTGAAACTTTTACTCACTGGAACTTCCTTAAAAATATAGTAAGACAGGCTGGAATCTACTTGATACATTGATACCTATTGGAAACCTGTAATGCTAGGGACTCATTTATTTCTCCCACATGTATTTGTGCAGCACCTGCAGTATACTGAGAGGATAAAGTGGGAATAAATGTTAGCAAGTCTAAATTTCTCTCAAGACAGGATTGTTTTACTTAACTTACAGCATAGCAAAGTCTATGCATGATTTAAGGAGGTTGGAGAAGCAGTTACAGTTGTTCTACATTTTCTAACATGTCTATTGTACAGTTGCTAAGACAACTTATTTTTTCTGCAGAGAAAATTCTTCACAAGTTTCCTTATTCCCTTCAGGAAGGGAATAATAGATGTATAAGTGTGTGTTTCGGAAGAGATTGGCACAGAAAGAAATAACTTGAGTTTGGAAGAATAAAGGAAGTGCTGATAGGAGTGACTACTCTTGTTCTAAATTAAACAAACCCAGAAATCAAAGTGTACATTTAATCCCTACTTTTCAATGGTTGTTTCAAACCTTCTTATGGTCACATGAAATTGGTCTAGTACAGTAAATCGTTTCCTTTGACAACTAACTTTTCCTTCAAGTGATTGTTTTAAAGTTTTCTGTTCCAAGTTCTTCTTTAAATATGCACCCATCATACTAGATTATATTTAATCCAATCTCTTATATAACCACTATCATTTTGGATTGTTCTCAATTCCAGTGGAATTAGAATTTCTTAGAACTGTTTGGTTTCTTGGCCTGCATGGCAGGCCTAAAAAAGACTTGGAAGGTATTTAATGATGGGAGGTCAGGATCTTTGGAGCCTCCATCAAGAGTAGTATGGTAGGTAAGGTATATCTACTAACATGATCAGATTTTCCCAAGATTGTTATATACCCAGCCTATTTTTAACAGTCATCTTTTCTTCCTCATTGCTGCCAGCTCTGGATCATATACTTCAGGTTCTTGCCTGCTTTAAACATGCCTTCAGATCTCTGTAATTCAAGTTGAAATGTGTGAAATAAGGAATGTATTGTTTAAGGATAGAGTAGCTTATTTATGCTGGGAAACTCCCAATTAATATTTCAGAGTTATTTTCTAGGAAACTAATTTATTTCTGCTTAACCCCATGGAGATGTTTTGGTGAAATCCACATTCATTGTAACGAATGAGTTAATGTAGATAAAATACGGCAGTGATGGCACATTCTAAGTGCTCGAGAGATGTCAGATATTACTACTATTAGTCTTAGAAATGAGGACCTAGAACATGGTTTAGCTGCGTGTTCTAACACATGATAACTCAAATTTACTTTTTCTAGCCCTTGAGTGTACCACATTATACAAAATATTCACTAAAATGTTGGTGTCTTAGTAGGTGTTTCTTTGAGTCATCTGCATTGCTGAACAACTGTATGATAGGCAAGATTATACTCTGGAGTGGTAGTTTATTTCTTACTCATGCTCATTGCCCATCAAGATCATCTAGGGGCTTTGCTTTGCATTATCTTTACTCTAGAGCCCAGGATGGATGGAACATAGACCATCAGAAGTGCTCCCTTTCTCTGTGGCAGAAGGAAACAGAGCCCAAGAGGGCCATATTTAAAATGCCCCTGTCCAGAGGTGATGGAGTCACTTCTACTCATAGCTCATTCATTGGCAAGAATGAGTCACCTGACCCCACCCAACTACAAGGGGGCCAAGAAGTGCAGTCCTACCAGATGTCTGCAAGTAGGGATATAACAGGATGTATCTGGTAAACTGTGCTAATGACTCTCATACTGGGTGAGTTAGATTCATTATGTGTTGCATTCCTGACTAGCCATCTGAAAAGCATATACCACTGGTCATGGCAAAAGCTTCAATATTACTTACTACAAATATATCTCCACTATTGAAAATAAAATTCAGAAGGAACCTAAAAGTGTTCTAGATGGTCTGTCTGTAAGATCACCCTCAGTCATGTAATTCTTGTTTTAAAGTACAGGGTGTGATAACAAGTAAATTTGTTGATTTTGGGATTAAGTTAATGGTGCAGTGGTACAGTTTTTGCAAGTCAAAGGCAAGGAAGTTATATTTTAAGGAAATGTACTGACATTTACTTGGTAATATTTATAAACCATAAAGAGTTTATCATTAATAGTAGTATTGTGATATTGCTGCTTGCTACTGCTATTGTTCAAATTCTCATTTTTTGTTAAAATTTCAATGAACTTCTCTTATCCCATGTCTTATGGAAACTAGTAATGATTTAGGGCATATACATAATTGTCTTATGGATTTAGGCAGTGTTAGGTACAAAGACACTGGAGACTTGTGAAAAACATGGTAGATTTGGAGAACTACAGATATTAGTTTATTTTTGAGCTTAAAGGGCAAGATAGGGATATAAAGTGGCAAGAGATGAGGCCAGGCTGGTAGATGGAGAGGCAGGGATGGTGGTGGTGTCACATCGCAAAAGGTCTGTGTAAGAGAGCTCACTTGCTATGTAGTCACTGGGGAGTCACTGGATAATCTTGAGGAAGGTGACATAGGCACATTTGTATATTAAATACCATTCTGGTGGTAGGGTGTGAAGGATTTAAAGGAAAGGGGCAAAATTGGTGGGAGACTGAAAAGAAAATTATGTATTGAGAGTCCAGTGAGAGATGAATTCACAGTGCCCATGTGGAATACAAGGAGGAGATGAATTTAAGACTGTTTAATAAGCTAGAACATGATGATTGGATATAGGAAGAAGCTAGGGTGACTCCTACACTTTAGGCTCAGGTAATTACAGGGGTGGTGGCACCCTTTGCCAAGATAGAATTTGGGAAGTGAAGCAAGGACTGAGGTTAGGGTAGGATGATGAGCTTGTTTAGACATGTTGAGTTTGAGATGCCTGGAGACATATAGATATATAAAGCTAGAAGGCATTTAGATGTTAGGATTTAGAATTCAGAAGTCAGATCTTGGCTAGAGGTAGAGATTTGGGTGACCTGAATCGCACTTGAATAAATGGACATTTTATAGAGAGATAAAAGAAGACCTCTGAGGATAGAGCCCAAGGAATACCAAAACTTAATGGGTATTCAGAAGAGGATCCAGGAAAGGATGCTGAGAAATGGTGGCCAGCAAGGAAGGAGGAACAGCAGCAGGGAATGATGTGCCAGAAACCAAGTTGATGAGCCTTGGAAGGAGGAGAAAGTGCCCTGTTGCTTATACACCCAAGTGAGACTCTATCCTGAGAAGTTAGCTGTGACTAACATGGCGCCATCTGTGACATTGATCAGAACATTTTTAATGGGGGTAGAGAAGGCAGAAACCAAACCACAGTGAATGAAGGAGTTCATGAAGGAGACAGAGAAAGGGTAGTGATTTAAAAATAAGAGGCACAGAGATGATGGTTTTTGTTTTGATATGAGAGAAACTTGACTTAAATATGTTATCTTAAGTCAGATTTCCTAGAGGCAGGGCTTGAGATGGAGATTTTTCACTTAAGTAGTCTTATGTTTGTGAAAAATTTCTGATCTATACCAAATTAGTTAACATTTAATTAGGAAAATCACAGCACAGATCAAAAGTTAGAATTTGAGAACAGCACTGAGAATAAACTAGATGTAAAGCTGGAAGAAATTGGGAATGGCTGGTGAGACAGTGACCTGACAATGCAGCACACACCTGAGGGTAGAAACATTTCAAAATCGACCCCAGAGGAAGCCAAATCAGGGTTTAGGAGCAAATGCACAGGGGACAATTGACCATGAGAAGGGATTTTCCGGTGGCGATTTTTTGAGAGCATAGGAACCTTTCTAAAGCGGGAATTTTCTAAAGCGGGAGTTGGCAAGCTTTTTCTGCAAAGGGCCAGGTAGTAAGTGTTTTAAGCTCTGTAGGCCATATAGTTCTCTCACAACTCCTCAACACTGCCATTGTAGGAGGAAAGCAGCCACAGACATTATGTAAATGAGTAACCACAGCTAACTTTCAATAAAACTTTATTTACAGAAACAACTGGATTTGGGCTGTGAGTTATAGTTTACCAACCCCTGATCTAGAAGGATTATCATGCTTCATGAAGGACTTTGTTCCTGCCCCACTAAGGAACCCTGTGAGACTAGACACAGACACCTTATTCTCACCCCTAAATGGCTTGCTTACTCTGCTGGGAAATGTCTTACTATTTAGACTCCATCTCAGTATTTCGTCCTTGTAGTTCTTGAGTCTTTTGATTTTAAATCAGAGAGTATTAAGGAGTCTCTATATCTGTGGGTGTTTGGGTAGTTGACTGGATTCTATATTTTGTTTTTTAGAGTTTTCTCTTTAATAATGTATGAACATTGAACTTATAGCTTATTAACAATTCTATATGTATTTACCATAGTTTTGGATCCTTTTTGATCAGGTTAGAAATGGATCCTGAAGATTAAAGTGTAAGTAATATTTGTGGAAACAGGAAATTGAATAGGGAGTCCATTGCCCACCTTAGCTTTCAATCATGGCTCTCTCACTTTACTGCTGCTTGTTCCTGCTTCTCATGTACTTTGTCATCCAGTGTCCTAGGGCCGCTACCCTTATGCTTCAGGCCTTCTTGGCATTCTCTTGAGCAGTGGGTAGCATGAATTTGTGTTTGCAGCGATCAGAGAAAAGATAAGTAGTTATCCACATAGTCCTTTTTAAATGCTAAACTGGTACCATTTATGTCACCAGAAAAATTGTCAGAGGTACAGGATATAGTAGTAAAGAATAGTACCAAGTCAGCTAAAGGTCAGTGCCCTTAGGCAAATGACAAAGATCAGTTCAAGGGGATGAGTATAATGCTACAAATAGGAAGTTAATTCAGAGTCAGGAGCAAGGAGGTTTCTAACAGATTGGAGCATAGGAAATGAGAGTGATTGAGATAAATGGTTTAGAATAGGGGTCTGTAACCACTGGGCAATGGACTAGTACTTCATCAATGTTTACAGCCACTTCCTATTGCTCACATCACTGCCTGAGCTCCGTCTCCTGTCAGGTCAGTAGCAGCATCAGATTTCCATAGGAATGGTAACCCTATCGTGAACTGCGCATGTGAGGGATCTAGGTTGCATGCTCCTTTTGAGAATTAAATGCTTGATGAGCTGTCACTGTCTCCTCTCACCCCCAGATGGAACCATCTAGTTGCAGGAAAACAAGCTCAGGGCTCCCACTGATTCTACATTATAGTTAGTTACATAATTATTTCATTATGTATTACTGTATAATAGTAGAAATAAAGTGCACAATAAATGTAATGTGCTTGAATCATCCTGAAACCATGCCCCCAGTTCGTGAAAACATTGTCTTCCATGAAACTGGTCCCTGGTGCCAAAAAGTTGGTGATTGCTGGTTTAGAATGTAGGCTGTCAGCAAGGAAGGGGGCTCATCCACTTACGCAATGCCTCCTTCAGACGTAGGTTGAGTGCTTATTATGAGTCAGGCATGGTGCTGTATCTTAGGAATACAGTAAAGAATAAAGTAGGCAGGGTCCTGTTCGCATCTAAACCACAGAACATAGACAATGACTTGACTGACTGCTTGCTCAGTTCTCCCAAGGGTGGTTCTTAAGTAGTGCCATTCCAGATGGAAAGTGGAGCTGTTATTTATTGCATGTAATGGATGCCTTAGTGTATGGGCGCTTAATTCTCCTGGGAACTCAAGATGAGAAAATCAGTCTAGTGTAGCAATAATAGAGTGGTAAGTGCAGTGATAGAGAAAAAGTGCTGGGTGCCACGGGAGTGTGCAATAGGGATATCCAGCTAGCCTGCAGAGGGCCAGGGAATGCTTTCTGGAAAAGAATTCTGGGAAAAAATGAAGTCTGAGTGGAAAACTGTTAACCATGTGAAGAATAGAGAAGGCTTGATGGAAAAGAGAGACTCATCTTCTCTAAGGCCAAAAAGTTTTAAAAATATAGCTAGAGGTGAGATTTTGAGAATAGTGACCAGAGAAAAGTTCTTGTCAGCTTTGTTGGGCTGTTTCTTTTACTGGGTACTGACAAAGGCAGATTGCAGATAGACCCAGTGTCTTACTGGTCTCAGTTTTGTGCTGTTGTAACAAAATACCTGAAACTGGGTCATTTATAAAGAATAGACATTTATTTTCTCACAGTTCTGGAGGCTGGGAAGTTAAAGATCAAGGCACTGGCAGGTTCAACTGCCTTGTGAAGGCTGCATCCTCCAGAGGGGAGGAACGCTGTGCCGTCACGTAGCAGAAAATGGAACAGCAAGTAGGCCTACCACTGTGTGAAATAGCTACCACTGTGTGAAGCCTCTTTTATAAGGGCCTAAATCCCATTCATGAGGGAAGAACCCTCATAATATAATTACCTTTTAAAGGTCTCACTTCTCTTTTTTTTTTAAAGACAAGAGTCTCACTCTGTTGCCCAGGCTGGAGCGAGTGGCACCATCTTGGCTCAATGCAGCCTCCACCTCCCGGGTTCAAGCAATTCTTCTGCCTCAGCCTCCTGAGTAGTTGGGATTAGAGGTGTCTTCCACCATGCCCAGCTAATTTTTGTATTTTTAGTAGAGATGAGTTTTGCCATGTTGGCCAGGCTGGTCTCGAACTCCTGACCTCAGGTGATCTGCCTGCCTTGGCCTCCCAAAGTGCTGGGATTACAGGCATGAGCCACTGCACCTGGCCATTCACTTCTTAATACCGTATCATTGACAACATCTGAATTTTGGAGGAGACACATTCAAACTATATTACCCAGTCTCACTGGATTAATGCTATCTAAGATGAGCTGGATACTGTCACAGCACTTGGTGCATGGTCATTTCTTTTCCTTAAACCATTGGCTAAGTGAGGTGTTGTTGTTTATGATGCACTATCTTCAGTCTATAAACATCATATCCTCAGGTTCTTTGGGATAAGATATGGTGTCTTTTGAAAGTGAGGAGGCTGAGCCTGGATATATTCGCTTTAGGCCTTCTACCTGTCCTCTCTAATACATACTTGGTGTTGGGTGTGGTTTTCCTTTTGGGGTAATTTGGATTATTGCAGCTCAAAGTGTAGTTCGTATACTAACAGCATGGAAGAATCTCAGGCCCATGACCCACTGAATGAGAATCTGCATTTTAACAGGACCCCAAGTGATTTATATGAGCATTAAATTTTGAGAAGCATTGATGTGGATGAATCGGTCTTCTTTGCTCTTAAGATAAAAATTAGTTTGTCACTATAGAGAAGGGAGAAACATATATGATGTTATTATAGCTGGTCCTGGAGGAGAGTCTTGGGTGCAGTGTAACTTGTTGGTGCTTCAGAAGTTTCAAGTAGTGATAACTATTTCCTTGTTTTAGACTCTAGATCCCTCACTCTAACACATTCACCCCCTTCTCCAGTTAGCTCTAACAACTGAAGGATATGTTGTTCTTGTAGTTGGAAAAACCTACTGATTAGTTTATTGAAAACAGATAGATTTCAGAGTATCATGAGTTATTTTTGTCCCATTAAGTGTTCTGTAACCCACCTCCTTCCCACTTTTGGGAGATCATTTTATTTATTATTATTAAGATAGAGTCTCGTTGTATTACCCAGGCTGGTCTCAAAGCCCTAGGTTTAAGCTCTCCTGTCTCAGCATCCCAAAATGCTGGGATTACAGGCGTGAGCTACCATGCCCAGCCTTGGAGATCATTTTAATATTAAGTTGAAACAGTCATGTCATTTCTGTCTTACTGGACTCCAGCTTCACTCATTTTTTTCCTGAAGGGGATTACCTGTTACATTATGTTTAATACATGTTTGTCACAACTTTCTATTTGAGACCCACTTTTAGTAGTTTTCAGCATGTTTTGTAGTCTTTTTGACAAGTAAATTTACAGAATATTGCAAAGTTATTTCAATATACAGAATTTTTGTGTCTTGAAACACTTCAAAGTATAAAGCACCTCCTCATAACTTGAGTGTTACTGTTTTTCCATTTGGCCTATGTTGTTGCAAGGTCATTTGCTAGTGCATCAGGTGGGATTAGAAAGAAAAAGAAGATAGCTGCTCTTTCTCCTTAGTTGATAGTGTAAAGAACTAGAAGAGGAAAATGTAAAGAAAAACAGTATGAAACTTTAAATAACTGTATTTGAGGTTTATCGAAAAGATAAACTGTTTTTAATAAATGAGGCACCTGCATTATTAAAATGATTTATTATTTGTAATTGAAATTATCTTTTCATTCAGATACTTTCTTTGGTAAGAGAAGGTTAGATTATGCCAAAAATGATTAAAATTTTTAAAAATGAGGTAAAATTCACACAACATAAAATTCACCATTTACATAAAGTATACGGTTTTGTGGTTTTAGTATATTTACAATGTTGTGGAACCTTCACCACTATCTAATTCCAGAACGTTATTCACCCCCAAAAAAAGCCCTGTGCTCATTAAGCAGTAGTCACTTTCTGTTCTCCTTCTTCCCAGATGCTGGTAACCACTAATCTGTTTTCTGTCTCTGTGGATTTTCTTATTCTAGACATTTTATACAAATAGAATTGTACAGTATTTGTCTTTTTGTGTTCCTTCACTTAGCATAATGTTTTCAGGGTTCTCCCATGTTGCAGCCTATATCAGTACTTCATTACTTTTTGCGGCAGAATAACATTCCATGTGTGGAATTGCCACATTTTGTTTATCCTTTCATCAGTTGATAGACATTTGGGTTGTTTCTACTTTCTGGCTATTAGGCTGTTGTGAACATTCATGCACAAGATTTTATATAAGCGCATTTTCACTTATTTTGGGTATTTGCCTAGGAGTGGCGTTATTGGGTCATATGGTGACTCCATGTTTAACAAAATGATTTTTTAAATATAGATCACTAAAAGATGTTGTCCCCAAACTTTTCTGACCCCAAAGGAATTAGTCTTATGAATATATACGTTATTAAGCCCCGAAATAACTTGTTTTCTTTGGCATTTAGTCCACTATATGAGCAGCAGTTGTGTTGCTTCTGTTTCTTTTCACATGCAAGTCACCATTTTGGACATTTCAAAATGGAACCTCTCTATTTCCTAGACTGTGAATTTGATGGTCCTTTGCTGTATTATTTTATGAGTTACTTCTGGAGCATCAAACGTTCTCTTTAAAAAAAAAAAAATCTTGTGGGCACTTAATAAGACTTGTATATATGCCCAAGATGTTTTGTTGCTGTTGTTGAAGGAGGTTGTTTATTATGGTTGTTGTTATAGTGTGTTATCGAATATAGTTTAGGAACTCAAGTAGCTTAGTTTCCTAATGTAAATACTGTTGTTCTGTCAGCATTTCATATCTTTGCTATATGCTTCTAAAAATGCTTATATACCACAAGTATACAAGCATTTCATATTATATACACATATGTAGTTTAGTGTTAATAGTATATATAGACACATAGTTTAGTATTGTAAGCTTTTTATGTACCATAAACATCTCAGTTTATTATAATCATTTCTGGCACATGGAATGCATTTAGTGAATGAATAAATTGTCGCTTTTAATGACTACATAATATTTCCTTGAGTGGATGTTTTATAGTTTAAATAACTTCCCTATGTTATAGGATATTTAAATTTTTTATGATTATAAAAATTTAATATGGAAAACATCTTTAAATATATGATTTTTTATTTCTTAAGATTGTTTTCTTTAAATTCTTAAAGTGGAATTACTAGGTCAAAGATATGAAATTAGTCAGATGGATTCTGTGTACTGTCAGGTTGCTGTGGTCTGAATGTATCCCCAGAATTCATGTGTTTGAAACATAATCTCAAATACACCAGCGCTGGGCGATGTGGGATCTTTTGGGGAGATGTTTAGGTGATGAAGATAGAGCCATATACTGAATCGATTATAAATAAAAGGGCTTGCAAGGGTGAGTTTTCTTACTCTTGCCCTTCTGCCTTCCGACTTCTACCTTCTGTCCACATGAGGACACAACAAGAAAGCCCTCACCCAGATGCTGGTGCCTTGATCTTGGACTTCCCAGCCTCCAGAACTGAGGAGACAGTCTGGACACAGGTAAAACCTGAGACACAGGTTTTTATCCATTCTTTAGTTAAATAATTAAAACAGATCAACAAATTTGCGTTTATTTCTTTAACTTTTACTTTTTGGTTTTCCGTTCATCCTGTGACCTTGTTGATATTTTGGATGTTGGTTTTATCATCTTCAGTATTGGCTGTTTTTCATGTGTGTTATTTCTATGTTTGGCACTCTGCGTTGGGCACAGTGCCAGTTTTGCGTGCCTTAAGGCTGGATTTATGTCCTCATGGTACTTACTCTCAAGTCAGGGACATAGACATATTTCTGTAAGCATACATAGCTTTGTTGTGTGGAGACTTTTCTTTCATGCTCCTGTTTCTTTTCCTTTTGTTTGTAGCCAGACTTTTTGGACCTAATGTCTATTTCTCAGTAGTGATGAGGATTCTGCAGTTTGTTTTCTACCCCAGCTTTCTACTAAAGTTGTTCTTTTCATGATTGTCACTAATTTCCTATCTGTTTTCATTGGTTGCTTTCTTAGTTTACATTTTCCTTGAGCTTTCTGCAGTGATTTAAGATGACTGATTTTCATTTTCTTTGTGGTAACCTCTCATTAGCTCCATGGCCCAGTTCTGTTTCTTCTTTTCAGTATGTTTATTTTTATTGATTTCTCTCTTTTCTCCATTTAGTTGTGGGCATTTCTTTTTCTTTCTTTTTTTCTTTTTTCTTTTTTTTTTTTTTTTGAGACGGAGTCTCGCTCTGTCACCAGGCTGGAGTGCAACGGCGCCATCTCCACTCACTGCAACCTCTGCCTTTTGGGTTCAAGCGATTCTCCTGCCTCAGCCTCCTGAGTAGCTAGAATTACAGGCATATGCCACCACACACACACCACCATGCCTGGCTAATCTTGGGTTTTTTTTTTTTTTTTTTTTTTTTTTAGCAGAGATGGGGTTTCACCATGTTAGCCAGGCTGGTCTCTGACTCCTGACCTCAGGTGATCCACCCGCCTCAGCCTCCCAAAGTGCTGGGATTACAGGCATGAGCCACCATGCCTGGTGAGTTGTACGCATTTCTTAAGCTTCTAGCCTATGTCCTCTTTTCTTTCATTGCATTCTTTTACAGATAGGTCTTTATGTATGTGCCTAGTTTAAAATGGCACTTTTATTTGGAGGATTTCCACTATCCATTTGTTTATTTGACATTTTTTGATTGGCAGCTTTGTATGTGAC
Source organism: Cacajao melanocephalus (assembly GCA_963573385.1). Classification (NCBI taxonomy): domain Eukaryota; kingdom Metazoa; phylum Chordata; class Mammalia; order Primates; family Pitheciidae; genus Cacajao; species Cacajao melanocephalus. Next base: position 23,443 of record CAUYLG010010817.1, on the reverse strand, counting down.
ACTGGCCTGGGTCCTGGAGATACAAAGATGAACATACTTTGACTGCCCTTGATGAAATTGGAGACCATTGCAGAAATCAGATGTGTAGACAGAGAGCCACATTGCTGTGTGATATGTTTCTTAACAGAGGTGTGAACACAGAGGTGAAGGAGGTGTTTGGAGGGGGAGACGATGTCTGTGCCTAAGGGAACTTAAATTTCTTGTAAGAGTGACATTTGAATTGCAGTTGGAGAGTTTGCGAAATGAAAATTCAGGGGAGAGGAGAATATTTTAGGCAAAAGAACTCTGTGTTTAAAGGAAGAGAAGTGTGCATTCCTCCGGTGTCAGCTGGTAAGGGCAGGGGTTTTGTCTTATTTTGTTTATATTCATGGTATTAAAGTAACAACTGGAATCTTTCAAGTTAGATTAGGCTCTCCATTCTAGATCCTTTATTTACTAGCTCTGAGCTTTAGGGGCTTCACCTATAAATGGTGTAAGTTTTGATAAGGATTAATGAGCTGTAATCACTTAAAATAGTGTCTGACAAGTAGTAGGTGCTTTTAAAAAGTGAATTTTATTCTTTTCTTTCTCTTCTATCTAGCCACCTATTAACTGGCATACAGTAGGCAGGGAATAAATACTTGTTGAACAATTTCAGTGTTTCTAACCACCAGAAAAAGGTATAGGATTGTTATTTGTGATGTAAACTTTTATGACTAGGAAGACCAAAAGCACAGGATGAATTCACTAAATTTAGTTATCTTACAAAGCAGAAACTTGTTTTCTTAAGAACTAGCTTTAATTGGAAGAGAAAACACAGTAATCAATCAAGTCAGCTTGCTGGATGTTTGCACGTGGGAGCTGGGATATAATTTCCCCCCCCCAAATATTAAAGATTAGCTGTATTGATTGTGAATTCCTTCTGTAATGTTTCTTCATTAATGTTTATAGATGATTTTGGATTTGTTTCCATCTTAATTTCTTTTTTTTTTTTTGAGACAGAGCCTCCTTCTGTCACCCAGGCTGGAGTGCAGTGGCACAATCTTGGCTCACTGCAACTGCCATCTCCCAGTTCAAGTGATTCTCCTGCCTCAGCCTTCTGAATAGCTGGGATTACAGGCGCCCGCCACCATGCCTGGCTAATTTTTTGTAGAGACGGAGTTTCATCATGTTGATCAGGCTGGTTTCAAACTCCTGACCTCAGGTGATCCACCCGCCCCAAAGTGCTGGGATTACAGGCGTGATCTACCATGCCCAGCCTCCATCTTAATTTCTTTTTGTTTACAGAGTTAAATAAGCTTGATTGTAGATTTCAGTTGATCCAGGATGGTCTGTTTTCTCCTTGGGGTCTCAAATACAGTAGTTTAACTATTTCTCAGTTTGTACCCAGCTCAGACCAGAGTCTTTTAGCTTTTTATTACCAATTACATTCTTATTCCTTTGTATGACATAAAGGCCTTCTATGACCTGCCCTCTTCCCTCTTGAGCAACTTTATTTCCTTCAGCGTACCCTTAATCTTGGGCACCACATACAGAAGGTCTTTGAATGCACCATGCAGCTGCATGCTTAGATTTTCTTTTTATACACAGTTTCCTTTGCTTGCAATTCTCTGCATGTGTCTCTTCCTCTTTCCTCTTCTCATCTTTCTAGACTGGTTTCACAGGTTGTTGGCTCTGGGAAGCCTTTCCTTGATATCTTCACAGTTGTTATTTAATGCTGCTGTTTTACTGAATTGAAAAATCTTTAGATGTTTTTCACATATTATAGGGCCCTTTATATTGTCCCTGTTCATATCCCAAAGGTATTTGATGTTTTCTTCTGGGTGGTATTTGCATCACTTACTATGAATGACTCCCACTATGTGATGATGTTAAAAATGGCAAATGCCATTCATTGAGTACCTGTTCTGTGTTAGGCACTCTTCTAGGGCCTTTGTAACACTGGATATTGTAGACATAGATTTCTTTGTGAGATGGACTGAACTATAGTATTTCTTTCTCATTATTGATGCACTCATTTCTAAATAGACCAGAGCATATTGATTTAATTCATGAGGTGATAATGTCTGGCAACACATAAAAAGTGAGTCCCTAAATCCAAAGAAAATCAGTGAATTCTTGAATTTGGATTTTTGTTTATACAAAATCCAAACTTCATCTTCAAGGTACTTCTGTTAAAGCTATACAAAATTTAGAAAATATGTTGGTGTCAGTTTTATTATTATGTTAAAAGTAGTTTAAAAGTATCCTTTTTAAAATAAATAAAAGCAAGGAGGGTACTTACGTGTTTAAAAGGAAACACTGTTTTTCTATACTACTCTAAACACTTCTGACACCAACTGTGTGAATTTTTCATACCAACCAGTTCTCCTCAGACTCTAATTGGGTGTCCTACATTTTAACTCAGTCCTGGCACTAACTGTCCAGAGTTAGCACAGACCCCACAGGTTAAGGGCTTATCCCACAAGGCTGCCCTCCACCTAGGTGCCAGTCAGAGTCCAGGCTGCCTGTACTTCTTCTGACTGGCTATGATTTGGGGATTCTTATGGCCCCCTTAGGTTCAGTAATTTGCTATGATGTTTTGTAAAACTCAGGGAAACATTGACTTACGTTTACCAGTTTATTATAAAGGATATTGCGAGGGATGCAGATAAATAGCCAGATGAAGAGGTACATTTGCCTCTATGTAGGGGCATGGAGCTGCCACACCCTCTTGAAGCCCTCCATCCTACCAGCACCTCTCTGTGTTTACCAACCCCGAAGCTTTCTGAACTCATTTACAGTTTTTATGGAGGCTGCATTACACAGGGAAGATTGATTAAGTCATTGGTCATTGAACTCAATCTTCAGCTTCTCTACCCTACCTGGAGGTCAGGAGATGGGGCTGAAAGTTCCAACCCACTAATCACATGGTTCATTCTCTGGCAGCTAGCTCCAGCCTCCAAGAGTTTCTCATTAGCATAAAATGAGGTATGTTCAAATTGGCTTATTCCAAATAACAAAAGATGCTCCTCTCACTCAATCACTGAGAAAATTCCTGGGGTTTTTAGGAGCTCTGTATTTGGAACTGGGGCTGAAGAACTAATATGTATTTTTTATTATATCATAATATCACAGTTCAGTTAGTGTTTCTTTTTTTACTTCAATGATGTGACAATACATTCAACAAATATTTTGGACGTCTACTATGTACCGGGTAAGAGAACACATCATTGACTGTAACAGAGAGTGTGCTTCCTCACGGAACGTACAGAAAGTTATATTGTCTGTTAGGCCAGAATGGATCCATGGAGGCTTATTTTCAGAAGCTATTCTGTGTTTATTTAAGAACCATAGAAGATTTAAAAAACACTTGAACATTTGGAAGCTATTTTAACAAATGCAAAAGCCAGAAGTGATTTTTACCTTTTTCTAATTTAAAAGGAAAATTCTGTTCTTTTAGCAGAGACCGCTAAATTCATTTAGGGAAAGAACAACCAGCCATAGTATTATATGCTTAAAGTATGATTTTTATCATAGAACCAGTAAGTTAAAGGGCTTCCCTAAACTCATTCATTTTAGACTTATTTGACACCTTTTTGAGGTGTGAAAACTCCAGTTGTCAAATGGCTTTACCAGTGAATGCTTCTAAATGTTTAAAACAGATAAATAACACCAATTTTACGAAACGATTCTGGAGAATAGAAAAATGCTTTTTGAGGCCAACTTGCCCTTGATATCAAAACCTGACAAAGATAAAACAATGTAAGGAAATTGTAGGAGAGGCCTTCTCATAAACCTAGATACAAATATCTGAAATAAAATAATAGAAAATGGAACCTGTAGATACATAGAAGGGATAATAGATTATGACCAGGTAAGGTTTATTCCACTAATGTAAGATTGGAGGATTACTATTTAAAAACTCAAATAATGTACTTAATCACTTTACCAGAAGAAAGGAAAAATCTTATGGTTATTTTAGTTTCTGTAGAAAAGTACTTGGTGAAATTAAAGATCCATTCATGATAAGTACTAGTAATAGAAGAAACTTCTTTCATCTGGTAAAAACTCCTTACAAAAGCCTACAGTAAACATCATGGCTGATGGTGAAACAGTGAAAGCTTTCCCTCTGATAATGGGAATGAAGTGAGGATGCTCACTATCTTTTATTCCATGTTATATCATAGGTCATAGTTAATGCAATAAAGCAAGAAAAAAGATATGAAGATTGGGAAGGTAAGACAGTAGTCATCAATTTCAGACTAATTGATTGTATACATGGAAAATTAAAAAGGCTGCTACATACTAAGTCAACCTACAAAAATTATTTGTATTTCTGTATATGAGCAACAAACAAACAAAAAATGTTACCCTTATGTTGGCATGTAAAAAAGAGTTTTCAAGACCTCAACATTGAAAACGACACAATAGTATCAAAAGATGCTTAAGATGCTCTAACTAAATGGTCATGGACTGTAAAATTTATTATAGTAAACATGTTAATTCTTCCTAAATTGATCTCTGCATTTACCAGAATCCAAGCCAGCATTCAGGCAATCATTGTTGTGTGTGTATGGAAAGTAACAAGCTGATTCTAAAAATAGATGGCAACGTGTGAAGGACCAAAATAACCAAGACAGTTTTGAAGTACAAAGATGGAGTTCTTAAACTACCCAACATCAAGACTTATCATAAGTGACTACAGTTAAAATGGTATGGTATTTAGTATAGGGAGAGACACATAAGCTGAGGAATGGAATAGAAAGTCCAGAAATAGCCTCATATACAGTCACTTGATTATGACAAAGGTGACAGCACAGTACAGTGGGGGAAAGAATGCTCTTTTCAACAAGTGGTGCAAGGGTGATTGGCTATCCATTTGGAGAAAAAGGATGTTGACGTTTATTTCAGACCATGCACAAAAATCAATTCTAGGTGGATTTAAAAACTAAATATGAAAGGTGGAACAGTAAAGCTTTTCAAGGAAAACATGGCACCATGTTTTCATGACTTTGGGGGCACCCAAGATTTCTTAAGCAGGACACAAAAAATAGGCCAGGCATGGCGGCTCATGCCTGTAATCCCAGCACTTTGGGAGACTGAAGTGGGCGGATCACCTGAGGGAGTTGGAGACCAGCCTGACCAACATGGTGAAACCTCGTCTCTACTAAAAATTGAAAAATTATCCTGGCCTGGTGGCACGTGCCTGTAGTCATAGCTACTCAGGAGGCTGAGGCAGAACAAACTCTTGAACCCGGGAGGCGGAGATTGCAGTAAGCTGAGATCATGCCACTGCACTCCAGACTGGGTGGCAGAGCCAGACTCTGTCTCAAAATAACAACAACAATAACAACAACAAAACAACACTAACCATGAAGGAGAAAAATTAATAGATTGGCGTATGTTACAGAACTCTTCAAAAATACTACAAGGAAAGCAAATACTGATGTATACAATGGGAGAAGATATGTGCAACAAGATATATATTCAACAAAGGACTCATAACTAGAATTTATGAAGAATTCCCTGACATAATTGAGAAAAAACCAGGCAACAAATAGAAAAATGGGCAAACGATTGATACAGGCTCTTCACAAAAAGCTATGCAAATGGCCAGTACACTTAGGAAAAGATGCCCAGCTTTATCAGTTTTCAAGGGAGTGCAAGTCAAAACCATAACGCCAGTAGTACTACTTCACATCTGCCTGAAGGGCCAAATTGAAATAGGCAAACAATACTAAGAGTTGGTGAGGTGTAGAGTAACTGGAAATCTCATATACTGCTAATGGGAATGTCAGTGTAGTTGCTTTGGAAAACTGCTTGCCATTATTTGCTAAAGCTACTGATACCTTGTGGCCCAGAATTTCCATTCCTAAGTATATGCCCAACAGCAATGGGTACATTTGTACACCAAAAAAATGTGTCCAGCAATCTTTCTAGCAATATTATACAAAATAGCCCCAACTGGAAACCACCCAAATCTCAATAGTAGAATGGATATATTGTGGTTTGTATATACAGTAGAATACAGCAGAGAGAATGGATGAACTACAGCTATGTGCAGCAGTTAAGTATGAATCTAATGGCGAAACACAAGCCTACTTTTGATTCTACTTATAAGCATAAAACTATGGTTTTATCAGGATATTACTTATCTTCGAAGGGGAAATAACTGAAAGGGGCAAGAAAAGAGCTTCTTGAGCATTGGTTCTGGCAGGCAGAATTGTAAGGTGGCCTTCAAAATTCTCTTCCTTAAATACACATACCATGTATAATTCCCTCACCTTGAGTGTGGGTGGGACCTGTGAATATGATGGGATATCCTTCCTATGAGCAAGTCACAATTTTGGGAAGAGGTAAAGGGCTTTTGTAGATGTTACTGAAGTCTCTAATCAACTGACTTCAAGTTAAATGTAAGAGAGATTATCCTTGTGGACCTGACCTCATCGGATGAGCCCTTTAAAATAGTATTCAGGAGTTAGAGATTTTTTTCTGTCCTTGAAAAAACAAACTGCCAGGAGTTCTGTAGCTTCAAGAAAACAAATTTTGCCAACAGCCACCCAGGTTTCTTTTAGTACCCTAATTGTTAAACCATAGATGAGACAGCAGCCCCAGCTGACCAACACCTCGATTACGGCCTTGAGATCTCCAGTAGAGAACCCGCTAAGCCATACCAAGATACTCGACCCACAGAAGTTGTGAGATAATAAAAGTGTCTTGTTTTAAACTGCTAAAGTTTGTGGTTTTTATGTCGCATAGCACTAACATACTGTTGAGACTCTGTTTCTTCATCTTGGTTACTGTTTTATGTGGGCGTTGTTTATTTTGTAAAAATTCATATTATGCATTTATGATTTGTATATTTTTCTGTATGTAATTAAAAAATGATTTACATTATCCAAAAGTGTTTACTTTAAAACAAGAAATAAATTAATGGCATTCCTCTGTATTCCCTTTAACCAGTACACAAATATAATCAAATAGTTACGTTGTAATTACAATGGTCAGTTTGAACACAAGCAGATTTGGTCACAAAATTAAGTTAAATATTTCTTCTCATAAGTGAACTCCTTCTCTGTCCTTGCTCTCATTGACATGTCACTTATATTTTACATCCCTCACCCCTGCATGCCGCCAATAGTTTCACTAAGGGAGTGGCAGATTCTTGAAGCTGGAGATGTAATAATTTTTCACATCCTTATTTCCAAATTGATGAAACTGGGACATGCTTCAAGTTAAGTATTGAGTAGCAAAGCCAGTACCGTTCTTGAGTAGCTGTTTTTGACGGCTCTAATTCGGTGCCCATTTCTTCATATCATGAACTTCTGGAATCCAGAGGAAATACATGCAGTTTGGTAGTGGTTATGTCATAGATGCAGTTTGATCTGGGTCAAGGGTATCGAGTGGGGGAGTAACATTCTCTGTTTCTAATTGGAACTAGTAAGCCAATTTTGCAGGTTGTGGAAGGTGTAGGTGAGAGATTTATTTAGCCATGAATGTCTGCTGTGCCTACCTTTATGCTATGCACCGGGATGTCATTGTCATCAATTTTTTTTTGTTTTGAGTACCTGTTTACCACACATGGCTTCCTGCTCTTCCAAATTTTCTTAGACTCATACTGCTTTACAGCCTTCCTCCTTCTTGAGTCAAGAAGAAGTTAGATAATGCCCCTGCTTTTCCCACTGTGGACACAGAACTGGACTCTGTATATGTGTGAGTGGTTATAAATCCAGATTTAAGTCAGTCATTGACTGTGAAGAATCCTTGGGTTAAGGCTTCTACTGAAATCCTGACTCAGTAAGAAAGCATTGCAGAATTAAATGTAATAGTTATGGCAGGTAGATGCATCTAAACATGTTTGATCCATAAAGCATATTTTTATTTGTGCCCATTTTCTTAAATGGCTTTATAACTTATGACTTTTTTTTTTTTTAACATTGCTGATCCTGAGTTCATAGTATTATATTTTGGAAAAGCTAGAAATATTAAAATAGTGCTTCTGGGGTAAAGCATCTGTCAGTATTTCCATTATGAAATGCAATTTTAAAGGGTTTAGAAGTCAGCTGTAAAAATTCTTGGCAGATATTTTGTATACAAAAATTTCTGCCCAGGATAATTTTCAGAAGAGTTCTTGCAACAGCATAAACTGTAAGGTTATATGGCAGAACCAGCTTACATTTAACTCATTTTTTATGCTTCTATCAAAGTAGGGAAAAGAAAGCTTTTAAAATGATTCAAATAAAACAATACGAAATTTGTATTCTGGACTTATATACTTAGAAAATTGTTGGTTTTAAAAAAAGTTGCTCTACCACTGTGCTATCACAAGGCTCACCATTGGCTTGACTATCAAAGGTCGTAGCACCATCAGACCCAGCATAAGCCCTAAATCTTAGATGACTTCAGAACACCTCTTTACACATTTTTTAAAGAATAATTTCAACTTTTATTTTTAGATTCAGGGGTACATGTGCAGGTTTGTTACCTGCGTATATTGCGTTATGCTGATGTATGGGGTATGATTGATCGTGTCACCCAGGTACTGAGCATAGTACCCAATAATTCATTTTTCACTCTTGCCCCCCTCCCTCCCTTCCCCCTCTGGAAGTCCCCAGTGTCTGCTGTTGCTGTCTTTACTTTCCTGAGTACCCATTGTTTAGCTCCTACTTATAAGTGAGAACACGTGGTATTTGGTTTTTTGTTCCTGAGTTGAGTCACCTAGGATAGTGGCCTCCAGCTACATCCATGTTGCTGGAAAGGACATAATTTCATTATTTTTTATGGCTGCGTAGTATTCCATGGTGTGCGTGTACCACATTTTCTTTATCCAGTCCAACACTGGACTGGGCACCTACTTTGATTCTATGGTCTTTCCTATCATGTATAGTGCTGCGATGAACGTATGAGTACATGTTCATCACATTCTATTCTTTGGTAGAATGATTTATTTTATTTTGGATGTTACCCAGTAGTGGCATTGTTGAGATTTTTTTCTATATAGTTGTTCGAGCTCCTTGTGTATTCTGGTTGTTAATACCTTGTCAGATGGATAGTTTGCAGATATTTTTTCCATTTTGTGAGTTGTCTCTTCACTTTGTTGATTGTTTCCTTTGCTGTGCAGAAGTTTTTAACTTGATGTGATCCTATTTGTCTGTTTTTGCTTTGGTTGCCTGTGCTTGTAGGGTATCGCTCAAGAAGTCTTTGCCTAGTCCAATGTCCTAGAGAGTTTCCTCAATGTTTTCTTTTAGCAGTTTTAATAGTTTGAGGTCTTAGATTTAAGTTTTTAATCCCTTTTGATTTGATTTTTGTATATGGCAAATGATAGGGCTCTAATTTTATTCTTCTGCATGTAGATAACCAGTTTTCCCAGCACCATTTGTTGAAGAAACTAGATTCTCTATTGTGTTTCATTGGTCTATGTGTCTGTTTTTATGCCAGTATCATACTGTTTTGGTTATTGTAGCTCTGTAGTATAATTTGAAGTCTGGTAATGTGACTCTTCCACTTTTATTCCTTTTTCTCAGGATAACTTTGGCTATTCTGGGTCTTTTATGGCTTCATATAAATTTGAGGATTTTTTTTCTGTTTCTATGAAGAATATCATTGATATTTTGATAGGTATGGCATTGAATCTGTAGATTGCTTTGGGTAGTACGGACATTTTAACATTATTAATTATTCCCACCCATGTACATGGAATATCTTTCCATTTTTTTGTGTCCTTTTCATTTTCTCTCATCAGTGTTTTATAATATTTATTACAGATGTCTTTTATTTCTTTGGTTAAGTTAATTTCAAGGTATTTGATTTTATTTATGGTTATTGTAAATGTGATTACTTTCTTGATTTCTTTTTCAGATTGTTCTCTGTTGGCATAGAGAAATGCTGCTGATTTTTATATGTTGATTTTGTATCATGCAACTTTACTGAAATTGTTTATTAGCTCTAATAGTTTTTTGGTGGTCTTTAGGTTTTTCCAAATACAAGATCATATTATCTGCAAACAAGAATAATTTGACTTCTTCCCTTCCAATTTGGGTGCCCTTTGTTTCTTTCTCTTGTCTGATTGCTGTAGCCAGGGCTTCGCAGAGCAACTTACTTAAGAACAGATTTTAGCAGCTCATTTTGAAAGCAGTATTTGCGGTTGCTCAGGGACTGTGTAACTCTTAAGAGACTCTTTTGTCTCTTTTTCCTAGTTGATGAAAAATAGCTTTCTGTTTGTTACCTGGCTTAAGTGTTCACAAAGAAAGTAAGAAGGGAAAGCAAAGGCATGTTTCTTGCGTGATTGGAGACTTAGTCCATGAAGCTGGAGAGCTTCTTGTTAATGTAACTTTCTTCCCAAATCTTTGGGCAGATCTTAGCTTGAAAAGATCAACCACAGTGAGGATAAGCTCCTTGCTTTTATATTATTGTGAGCACATGTGCACATATAGTTCTGCTGCATTTTACAGCTTGTGGCCAGGTTGTTTTCTTATTCTTGCCTACTTTTTCTTCAACGTTCAATCTCATAAGCAGATTGCCTCCAGGATAATTTTATATGTGGCAACCAGTCTAGCCTCAGAGTTGGCAATAGCTTCCTTTGTTGTATTACTTTTGAACCATGGAAGTACAGTTCATGTGCAGAGAGCCTACAGGGAACATTTGAAGTCTTGTTGGTCCGAAATGAAACATGGCTTTATGTGAAATGTGAATTGGAAATGATGTTGAGTTATATACAGTTACTCAGAAATAAAGTCTCTGTGGCGGAGAAGGAACTACCTCATTAAAGACATGCTTCTTTCCCTTACCACTCCTTATTCTTCAAGGTACTGATGCTGCACCACACTTGGGCTCAAACAAGGTAAAAACAGCAACAACTCTGGTTTATAAAGCTAAACAACTTTTCTTTCTTTGTAAAAGAAAAAACTTTCTTAGACAAATACGTTTTTTAAATTAGGTCATTGTTTATTCAAAGATCTTAGGAAATTTGCTTTCAGAGTCATCCTGTTCAGCTTTGGGGTGGGTTGGGGTGAGGGGAGCACCATGCCAAGGTGAGGGAAAGTTGACCTTGGCTTCAGAGGTGGATGCCTACTGCTTTCTCTGGAGTCATCTCTGCTGAGAGGCAACTTCTCCATCTTTGTCTGGTCTGGTTTTAGATGGCTTGTTCTAGAGAGAGACAGGCATTCACATTGTCATGATCCACTAGAAGCTCAAGGCTGGAATCTTAGGTGTGGAAGTGATAGTGGGCCTCTTGAAGGGAGAGAAGGCATTACCACACCATTGAGCGAATGTTTGAATTCACAGTTCCTGAAAAGTGGGTATGTTTAGTATAGAGATGCTCTCTGGGAAAGAAGAAATTGTTTTGCTTCTCAGAGAGGGTAATCTATTACTATAATTATTTATTGAAAGGTAGTATACTACTATCATTATTGTTCAAATTTCCCCTGATCTGACCAGTGGAACTGCCCTCTCCAAGTTGATCCTGTGCCATTTGGACATGTCCTCATCATTCTTTGAACACTTATTTATTTCCTGGTGATTTGTTCCCACCTCTTTCTTTAACTTTCTTTTTGCTAACACTTGAATCAGCCATTTTTCCCAAGACTCCTTAGTTCCTTTTAATGGAGATATCCAGGTGACCTCCACCTCCTGAGTTCAAGTGATTTTCCTGCCTCAACCTCCCAAGTAGCTGGGATTACAGGCACCCTCCATCAAGCCCAGCTAATTTTTGTATTTTCAGTAGAGATGGGGTTTCGATGTGTTGGCCAGGCTGGTCTTGAACTCCTGACCTCGTGGTCCACCCGCCTCAGCCTCCCAGCGTGCTGGGATTACAAGTGTGAGCCTTTGCACCTGGCCAAACTGAACTCATTTTTTACAACTGAAACTTTCTATTCATTGACCAGCAGTTCCCATTTCTCCTTCCCTCCTGCTCCTTGCAACCACCATTCTACTCTGTTTCTGCAAGTCTCTTTTTTATCCTTATAAAAGGTTTATAGTAGTTTTAATTTTCACTTTTTGTCTTTGGTCCATTTCAAGTTAATTTTTATATATGGTGTGAGGTGAGGGTTGAATTTCATCTTTCTCATGTGGATATCTACTTATTTCAGAACATTTGTTTAAAAGACCCCTTTACCTATTGGATTATCATGACATCTTTATTGAAAATCAATTTACTATATAAATGTGATTCTATTTCTAGACTCTATATTCTGTTCCATTAATCTATATATCTATCCTTCCTTAATTACTATAGCTTTGTAGTAAGCCTTAATATCTAGTGGTATCTGTTTTTCAAAATTCTTTTGGCTCTTTGGGCTCCTGTGTATATTCATAGGAAATTTAGAATTGGCTTATCTACTTCTATGAAAAAAGCCTATTCAGATTGCATTGAGTCTGTAGATGAATTTGGGGTCCAAATAGCATAGATTGGAGTTGCCTGATTTATGAACAGATGTTTGTCTCTATTTTTTTAGGTCTTCTTTAATTTCTTTTCACAGTGTTTTATAGTTTTCAATGTATAAGTTTTGCATGTATTTTGTTAGATTTCTTACTAAATCATTGTTTTTGATACTATAATTGAAATTATCCCTTTACATTTGTTTTTCAGTTGTTCATAGCTTGTATATAGAAACTGACTTTTGTATATTTATAATGTTCTTCAACCTAGTTATTAGTTTTAGTGTATCTTTAAAGATTCTGTAGGATTTTCTACACATATATTGCCTGCGAATAAAGGCAGTTTTATGTTTCTGTTCCAATCTGTATGCCTTTTAGTTTTTTCATGCTTTACAGGAAACCTTCACTATGATGTTGAACAGAAGCAGTGAGATATTCTTAGCTTGTTCTTTATCTTATGGGGAAAGCCCTCCATCTTTCCCATTAATTATTATGTTAGTTTTAGGTTTTTCACAGATGCCCTTTATCAAGCTGAGGAGATATCTTTATAGTCTTACTGAAATTTTCATCATGAGTAAAAGTTGAATTGTGTCAAATGCATGTGTTGAGATGATCATACAGATTTTTTTCTTTTTCCTGTTAATATGTTGAATTACAGGGATTAATTTTGAAATGGTAAATTAAGCTTTTATTCCTTGGTTTGATTTGCTAATAATTTATTGACAGATCTAACATGTATCCGCATCAGGATACAAACTTGTGACTTAGTGGTATTATGTCTTTGGTTTTGGTGTCAGGGTAATACTGGTCTCATAAAGTGAGTTGGGAAATGTTTCCTCTCCCTCTATATTTTGAGAGAGTGTAATAGGGTTGGTATTATTTCTTTTTTAAGTGTTTGATAAAATTTACTAGTGAAGGCAAATGGGCTTGGAGTATTCTTTTCTAGTAGGGTTTTTTTTTTTTTTTTTTGAGATGGAGTGGAGTCTTCCTCTGTCACCAGGCTAGAGCGCAGTGGCGCAGTTTTGACTCACTGCAACCCCCACCTCTTGGGTTCAAGTGATTCTTGTGCCTCAGCCTCCTGAGTAGCTGGGGCTACAGGCGCGTGCCACCACGCCCGGCTAATTTTTGTATTTTTAGTAGAGATGGGGTTTCACCATGTTGGCCAGGATGGACTCAATCTATTGACCTCGTGATCCGCCCACCTCGGCCTCCCAAAGTGCTGGGATTACAGGCCTGAGCCACCACGCCCGGCCTCTAGTAGGTTTTTAATTACAGTTTAAATTTCTTTATTGAGGCCGGGCGTGGTGGCTCTTGCCTGTAATCCTAGCACTTTGGGAAGCCAAGGTGGGCACATCACCTGAGGTCAGGAGTTCAAGACCAGCCTGGCCAACATGGTGAAATATTGTCTCTACTGAAAGTACAAAAAATTAGCCAGGCGTGGTGATGGCACCTATAATTCCAGCTACTCAGGAGGCTGAGACTGGGGAATAGCTTGAACCTGGGAGGCGGAGGTTGCGGTGAGCTGAGATCGTGCCCTGCACTCCAGCCTGGCCGACAAGAGTGAGACTCTGTCTCAAAAAAATTAAATAAATAAATAAATTTCTTTATTGATGTATTTTAAACATGGTTTTAAACATGACCCTACATTTTTTGACACTTCTATTATTCATAACAGATACTAAACTTTAAAATTTTCTGTTTCTTCTTATATCTGTCTTGGTAATTTGTTTCATTCAGGGGACTTACTCATTTTATCTAATGTGTAGACTGTATTGTTGTAAAGCTGTTCATAACACTTCTTTACTGTCCTTTCAATGTCTGTAAGATTTCCAATGATTGCCCCTCATTAATTTCTGAAATATTGTTGGTAATCTGTATGCCTTATTTTTCTTTCTAGTGGAAGATTTTATGTCTTTCATGTAATAACTTTTGGTTGCATTCATTTACTCTATTTTTTGGTCTGATTTTCTATTTCATTGATTTTTCTCTCCTGAATTTACTGTGTCTTTCCTTCTGCTTTTTTGGGTTAAATTAACTTCTTATACTCCCCACCTCCAGACTTCTGAAGGTGAAGCTTAGCTAATTGATTTTAGTCCCTTTTTCCCATTTTAAGCTGTGAGAGCTATATCATTTTCTCTAGATGCTACTTTAGATGCATTGCACAAATTTTAGCGTGTTGTATTTTTTATATTCAGTTTAAAATAATTTAAAGTTTTCCTTGTATTTTTTTATTTGACCCATTCTTTATTTTCAATTGTATAGATGAATTTTCAAATATTTAGGAACTTTCTAGGATATCATACTACTATTCATTTCTAATTTAATTGTGTTATGGTCAGAGGACATACTCTGCAAGATATCAAGCTTTTGAAACCTGTAGAAATTCATGTTGGCGCCGGGTGCAGTGGCTCACGCCTGTAATCCCAGCACTTTGGGAGGCTGAGATGGGTGGATCCTGAGGTCAGGAGTTTGAGATCAGCCTGGCCATTATGGTTAAACCCCGTCTCTACTAAAAATACAAAAATTAGCCAGGTGTGGTGGCGCATGCCTATAATCTCAGCTACTCAGGAGGCTGAGGCAGGAGAGTCACTTCAAACCAGGTGGTGGAGTTTGCAGTGAGCTGAGATTGCACCACTGCACTCCAGCCTGGGCAACAGAGCAAGACTCTGTCTCAAAAGAAAAAAAAAAGAAAAGAAATTCATGTTGGCTCAGCATGTGGTCTATTATGGTGAACATTCTCTGTGCACTTGAATTTATATTCTGCAGTTGTTCAGTGTTATGCCCTATAAAGGCCACTTAGGTTATGGCTGCTTGCGTCATTCAGGGCCTCTGTTTCCTTACTGGTTTTTGTCTTTCCTTATTTAATTGTGAAAATATCTATGATTGGGAATTTGTTTATGTTTCCTTTTACTTTTGTCAGTTTTTGCTTTATGTGGTTTAAAGCTTTTTCATTAGGTGCATATACATTTATAATCATTATATTTTACTAATGCATTGCCACTTATCAACATAAAGTGTTCCTCTTTTTCCCTGGTAACATCTTTTTTGTTGAATCACTGTGTCTAATACTAATATGGGAATGTTTTCAAAGATGGGAAATAGTAGAGAACATCGGTGTGCTTGATAGGCAAAAGGTTTACCATAGAGAAGGAGAGGCAATGAAATGGTGGAGAGAAGGTATTACCCAAGGAGCAAAACCCCCAGGGCAAGAGGTAGTATTCAAAGCCTGTGTTAGGACTGGGCTTTTGTGAAATCACTTCATCTGTGTTTGCACAGCAGAAGAAAGAAAGGATGATTATAGACATTAGTAGACTTTTTTTTTTGAGACGGAGTTTTGCTCTTATTGCCCAGGCTGGAGTGCAGTGGCGTGATCTTGGCTCACACCTCCTGTGTTCAAGTGATTTTCCTGCCTCAGTCTCCTAAATAGCTGGGATTATAGGCATGAGCTACCACGCCTGGCTAATTTTGTATTTTTAGTAGAGACAGCGTTTCTCCATGTTGGTCAGGCTGGTCTTGAACTCCCAGCCTCAGGTGATCCGCCCACCTCGGGCTTCCAAAGTGCCGGGATTACAGGTGTGAGCCACCATGCCTGACCAGACATAAGTAGATTTTTAGAGTTGGCCATACCTGAAATCTGTTTTTAAATCTAGCAATATGTGCTTTACAGTGTGCCGGAAACCACTGATCAAAGAAATGTGGTTTCAATTTTTATCATCAATGTATGAGGGTGGGCCAAGTGAGGTAGCTCACACCTGTAACTCCAGCACTTTGGGAGGCCAAGACGGGAGGATCGCTTGAGCCCAGGGCCTGGGCAGCAAAGTGAGACCCTGTTGCTACTAAAAAAAATATGGAAGTTAGCTGGGCGTGGTGGCATGCAATAGTCCCAGCTACTTGGGAAGCTGAGGCGGGAGGATCACTTGTACCTGGGAGGTTGAGGCTGCAGTGAGCCGTGATTGTGTCACTGCACTCCAACCTGGGTGACACAGTGAGACCCTGCCTCAAATAAATAAATAAATAAATCATTACAGGCCAGGTGCAATGGTTCACACCTGTAATCACAGCACTTTGAGAGGCCGAGGCAGGTGGATCACTTGAGGTCAGGAGTTCCAGACCAGCCTGACCAACATGGTGAAACCCTGTCTCTACTAAAAATACAAAATTAGTCGGGTATGGTAGCACCCACCTGGAATCTCAGCTACTTGGGAGGCTGAGGCAGGAGAATCACTTGAACCGAGGAGGTGGAGGTTGCAGTGATCCGAGATTGCACCATTGCATTCCAGCCTGGGCAACAAGAGCGAAACTCCATCTCAAAAAAAAAAAGATTTGTGTGTGTGTGTGTGTGTGTGTGTGTGTGTATGTATGTGGGTGGTAATTTCAGTTGGCTGACCTTTCAGATAATGTGGTTAATTTCTTAATACCAAATTGACCATATGGAATATCCTCAGGCTCCAAAACTATGGCTCTTTTATCAGTGTCCTGAATCTCCCTTATCCTGAAAATTTTTCGTTATATACTGTTTGATTTTCTGAAATGGTGTCCAAATTGAGGTTATTTATAATTTATTATTTTTATTTTTTTTTGAGACAGAGTCGCACTCTGTCACCAGGCTGGAGTGCAGTGGTGTGATCTCGGCTCACTGCGTCCTCTGTCTCGCAGGTTCAGGTAATTCTCATGCCTCAGCCACCTGAGTAGCTGGCATTACAGGCATGTACCACCATGCCTAGCTAACTTTTGTATTTTTATTAGAAATGGGGTTTCACCATATTGGCCACGCTGGTCCCAATCTCCTGGCCTCAAGTAATCTGCCCGCCTTGGACTCCTAAAGTGCTGAGATTACAGGCGTGAGCCACTGAGTCTGGCCTGAGCTTATTTTTTAGTGAGGTCGAGGATATTGAAGTGTGTTTCGAAGATGAAATCTGAGGTTAGAGCTTGCAGCTAAGTCTCTCCACACATAAAATATTTAAATACAGATGATCTTTATTTGACTAGTTGTTTAACCTTTATAGGTTTTTTCTTTCCTGAATGATGTTATATCCGTTCTTTGATTCTCTATCAAAAATTGTTGTGATTCTAAAAGGGGAATAATCTCTCATTCTGGCAAGCAGTTGGAAATTATATCCATAGAAGTAGACTTCTAAATATTATTTTATCAGTATAGTATTCTGTTAATAAAAATAGAGACTTGTCTTTTAAAAGACTCCTACGTGAGCCTTTCTAAGGAAACCAACTTTGTTCTTTACTAGCATTGAAAAATTGGCCACATTCCTCAGATATAGGGGATTATCATTCTAGTTCACCTCCTTGCTATGGTGATAGATGCAGGAGTGGGCACGTGACCCAAATCAACCCCAGCAGACCCAGTCTTGGGACTTATTTGCAGAGTCCCTCATTAATAGCTTATCTGTTTTTGATTTTGTTTTTATTTTTTTTCCTGGGATCTCTAAGAGGATGGGATATATTTCTGGAGCTACTGGTGGTATCCTTGCATCTTGGGCTGTCCTGATAATGGAGCTAATACTGAGGAAAGCTTGAGTTGAGACACAGGCACATACACACGTGTGCACACACAGTTCCACAGATATCATCTGAGCCTCTCAATTTGATCAGATTGTCTCAGTTACATAAGATATAAGTTACTTTACAAAAGACAGCCAGTTCAGGTTGGTTTTTCTGTCTCTAGTAGCTAATACGGGAGTAATAATACATTGATGATGTTTTAGAGACTTAAGTCAAAATACAGTAAATAGTAAGTCAAAAGCAGCTACCCACGTACAACATATATATGTGTGTCTACACACACACACACACACACAAACACACACATATGTTCTTCCACTAAATTTCAAAAATTATTCCTCCTGTGAACCCTGTTCAAGTAGAAATCCAGTTCTATCTCTGTTAGAAATTCTTTCCTAGGGATGGAGGTTGCAGTGAGCCAAGATGGCCCCACTGCACTCTCGTCTGGGCAACAGAGTGAGACTCTGTCTCAAAAACAAAACAACAACAACAACAACAACAACAACAACAAAAAGAAATTCTTTCCTAGGGCTTGCTTTTCTAGTTTACCCAGATTTGCTTCCTGCCTTTTTTTTTTTTCCTGTTTCTGAACTTGGTATGATATTCTGTCAAATTGTCTAATGCTCTCTGTTCATTTCTGGCATCAAAAATATTTGTCACCTTGCTGCTGAGAGAACTCTAGTTGGATCCTGCTGTGTTCTGTGAACTGGGTCTCCTCTGGGAAGTATACCTGCTTCTAACTCTCCTTAGTGATTCAGTATGGAGGCTTGCTTGTACTGGAGTTAGGTTTGGTTCTTTAGTTGATTGTGGTGGCCATGCAGAAGAGGAAAGAGGGCACATGTTACAGGGCACTTGTAATTCTGATTTGAACCCTGTAATCTCGTGGGAACAGTGTCCAGAGGCCCTAAAGCCTGACCCTTAGACCTCTGAACTCTTCTCCTGTAGTCCAAGCCACGTCTGCATAGAGGAGAGTTCCTTGACAGGTGCTGATTATTTCTCCAGGATCTTGTTTTCTTTTTTCTTAAAATAGTTATAACAGGCCAGATGCAGTGGCTCACACCTGTAATCCTAGTATTTTGGGAGGCTGAGGCGGGTGGATCATGAGGTCAGGAGTTCGAGACCAGCCTTGCCAACGTGGTGAAACCCGTCTCTACTAAAAATACAAAAATTAGCTGGGTGAGGTGACGGGTACCTGTAATCCCAGGTACTTGGGAGGCGGAGGCAGGAGAATTGCTTAAACCTGCGGGGCAGAGGTTGCAATGAGCCAAGATCGCGCCACTGCACTCCAGCCTGGGTGACAGAGCAAGACTCTTGTCTTGGAAAAAAAAAAAGTTGAAAGAGAATTTAGCCATTTTTAAAGGGAGTTACATAGTTTTCTGTACTGCATCACAAAGAACCAGAAAGAGAGAGACTGATCCTGCTGTTCTAAGTTGTTAGAAACCTATTCTTGACTGGATGTGGTGGCTCTTGCCTGTAATTTTAGCATTTTGGGAGGCTGAGGCAGGAGAACCTCGAGAACCCAGGAGTCCTAGACTAGCTGGGCAACAGAGTGACCCTATCTCTACACAAAATAAAGAAAAGTTAGCCAGGCATGTTGGCCCTTGCCTGTAGTCCCAGCTGTTCAGGAGGTTGAGGTAGGAGGATAGTTTGAGTCTGGGAGGTCGTGGCTGCAGTGAGCTGTGATCACACTAGTGCACTCCAGCCTGGGCAACAGAGTGAGACCCTGTCTCAAAAAAAGAAAAAAGAAAACCAAAAACAGAAACCTATTTTTGAGTTATTGGGATTTAACCCAAGACAGGGTTTGCAGTGGACTGTGAATGGTATATAATGGAAGAAAACGGCAGATAAGATTAAAATGACTGAGAAAGGTCAGTGGATATTGAGAGTGTCAAGGTCTCATAAGCCAAAGAATAGAGAAGTAGTTTCTGTCTCTCTCTCTTTTTAAAATAGAGGTGAGATCTCACTCAAGTAATCCACCTTGGGCTCCCAAAGTGCTGGCATTATAGATATGAGCCACTGTACTTGGCTGGTAAGTAGTTTCTCTGGGAAAGAGAAACCCATGGAATGTTTTTGAATAAGAGGATAATGTAATCAGAATTTTAATTTCTGCAGATTTATAGGGTAGTGGCATTTGGAAGACCAGGGAACTTGTGGAACTCTAAGAGTGCTTGTAAAAAGGTAAGTGAAGGATTTGATGACTGGTATGTTAAGCAGTGGGAAGAGTCAAATGCGGTTGCAAAGTTTTCACCTTGAGTGGCCTGGAAGAAAGTAGTAGTGGTGTTTGAATAAAGAAAAGAACAGGAAAGGGAAATGCTTTGAGGGGAAGGATCAGAGTGCTTTTGATGTTTTGAGTTTCAGGTGGCGGCGGTGGCCTTCATGGAGTTTGTGTTGCACTGGGAAAGATGTAATACTATTAAATAAAATAGTATATGTAGCATGCTTAATGGTGATGTGTGCTGAAGAAGAAAAAAAAATAAGGAAAGAAATAAGATTTTAGGGGATAGGGGTTGAGATTTTAAATAAGGTGATGAAAGAAGACCTCATTGAGAACATTACTTTGGGGAGAACCAAAGGAAGAGAGGGAGCTGTCCTTGTGGAGACCTTGGGGGATGACAGTGCATTCCTAGTGCAAAGGGGCTGAGGTGGAAAATTGTCAGAGGTCAGATGGATTGTGGGTAGGGGTGCAATCAGGTAGAGCCTGTGCATCATAGGTAGGATTTTGGTTCTGGCTCTGATTGAGGTGGTAAGGCTTACAGTGGTGGGAGCAGAGAACTGACGTATCATTTATGTTTCATATGCTCACTCTGACTATTATGTTGGGAATAGACTGAAAGGAGCCAAGAGTAGAAGCAGGGAGAACCCTTACAGGGCTATTGCTTATGTCCAGGATAGAGATGATGGAGAATAAACCAGAGTGGTGGCAATGAAGGTAGAGCTGACAGGATTAGCTGACAGGATTAGCTGAGAGATGGGATGTGGGGTGCGTGTGTGTGTGTGTGTGTGTGTGTATGTATGTATGTGTGTTGCTGTGTGTTGTGTGTTTGAGAGAGGGGGAGGTTGGGGTGGGGTGGGGAAGGGATGGAATGATTGATTGATAAGGACTGCACAGGGATTTTGGCCTAAATAATCAGAAGAATGGAGAGAGATTGTTTGTTCTTTGGCTGTTAATTAGATAAAAGGTATTTTTGGACTAGCTACCCTAAGCAAACAAAATTCCCAACAAATATGCCCTTGAGAATGTTTGTAAATATGTCTTTTAAGTGATAGTGCCATAGTTAAATTTTATAATGAAGCGCTTATTGGCAAGTCTTGTCAAGAGCTCCCTGTGGAATTATCAATTGCTTTTCTTGGCTTCAAGGTATTTCCTGAACAGTGGATTATCCTTTGTCCTGAGTGTGCCATTAAGGGATTTGAAAGTTTGTTAAAACATGTATGGCAAGTGAGTGCTGTCACTTAAGCCTAGCCAGGGGAGCCAAGAAATGAAAAGCAGCTCTTCACTGGACTTCCTGACATGCATTAGCTTTGAATCGGAGGCTCAGGTGGTAGTATGGATAGGGCATTATTACCTATGCAGAAAGCGTCAGTGGACATAGTTCTCAAGCCCTTTCAGGAGAAAGTGTCTGTGGACCTAGGTGTATGTGAATCTTTTGGAAAAACTCCATTATACCAAGTTGATAGCAACCCCCTGTCCAAGGAGAATGTAATAGGGTTTATTTGCTACAACAAAATTTTCCAGTGCTAATATAGACTTGCTATTTTTATAAGATTTAAAACAACACTCTTCAAAGGTAGTCTTTGTGCTCAAGGAAAGGTTTTTTTCTATATCAGTAAACAGGGAAGCTGTGAAATGTTTCATGCTTGGAGCTCGGATGAACCAGCATAATGGAAAGGTTACTTGACACTTTTATTTAGGCTCACATTTGGATTTTTTGGTTACAGGGACTTTTTCTGTTTGCTCTTCAATTTTGAATTACAGTATATTGATTTTAAAAGGAAGGGGAGAAAAACCAAATGCACATCAAACAGTTTTGAAGTGACCAGTTCCTTCTCTAGATCGTGGTAGGTTTGAATTGCTGTTTGCAGTTGATCTAACTTACTGCACAGCATAGGCAAGTTTTCCTGCTTTCTGAGTGACAGATTGCTACTTCACAACTCTGGGAAGACCAGGAAATATCCCTCTGAGGTGTTGCCGTATCTAGGCTTTCTTTTCTTCATCTGGACATCTGTGACTTTTCTTGCTAAGACACTTGTTTTCAAGTTGGGGAGCAGTTAACTTTATGGTTATATTTGCATTTATATTGAAAACTAGAGTTATAATTTAGATATGAAAGTGTAGAATTATTTTAGAAAAATGCATTTATTTCAGTGTCTTCCAATTTGACTAATTTGCATTTATTTATCTGGTACCTCTTACAGTAGTTTCAATTTTGATAAAATAATTGTTGACTATTTCCTAGTTTCCAGACGTATTGTGTTAATGGAGGACATTGCAGTATGATGTAGTATTTTATGGACATGCGTTTTAATTTATCTAGCTCTTGCTGTTTAGTATTTATTTGTTGTTATTTTTTTTGCAAATGCTTCTTTTACAACTGATTCAAGTTTTCTCATTATCCTCAGAAGAAGAGAAAAGATAATCAGTATTACTGAACACATTCTATGTGCTAAGCATTGTGGGAGACTCTCAGAAATATAAAAATGCATGTAATGTGGTTTACTGTCTGTTGGAAGAAAAAATATGCAGACAAATAAATGGATTATAGCCCCATCAAGAATCTTGCTCTGTCACCCAGGCTGGAATACAGTGATGTGATCTTGGCTCACTGCAGCCTTGACTTTCTGGGTCCCAGCGATTCTTCTGCCTCAACCTCCCAAGTAGCTGGGACCACAGGCGCATGCCACCACGCCTGGCTAATTTTTAATTTTTGATAGAGACGGAGTTTTGCCATGTTGCCCAGGCTGGTCTTGAATTCTTGAGCTCAAGTGATCCGCCTGTCTCGGCCTCCAAAAGCGCTGAGATTACAGCTTGAACCACCGCACCTGGCCGAGGAACCGCATAGTGAAAGAATAGCTAAGGACTAGCAGTGCTGCAGAGGAAGGCAACATAACATTTATGCAGAGAGGGAAGTTAGCAGAGAAACATTCACAGAAGAGCTGAGTCTTGAATTTTGATTATTTGTTAGGCCAACAAAAAGTTCAGAGGCATTTCTTGCAATACATGTCAGGGTAGAGCTGTATGGGTGAAGTTTGCTCTGAATCTATTTGTTTTCAGCTCCTATGGATGATCTCCTCCAATGTCCAGGACTAAGAGAATTGGATTTAGAGCCCTAGACCTATATGCATGTGTTGTACTGAACCGAGAGTAGAAAGTTAACACCAAGACAAAATAGGCCAAATTGCAGGGTCTTTATTGCCAGCGACCACGGAGGACTCACGTCTCTCCAACCCGTGGCCCCGGAGGGAGGGTGTCAATACCTTTTATACCTTTCTCCCGGGTCAGGGTATGTGGCGGGGGTGGGGGTGAGGAGCCTTAGACATTCCGAGGGCTAGTGAATTCTGCAAATCACTTTCTGGCCAGAGATGAGGGTGA
>CAUYLG010010816.1:0-116275 GCA_963573385.1 Cacajao melanocephalus | reverse complement strand
TGAAACTTGTGCATGCTTCGTGAAGTTCTTGTGTTGTGTTTTTCAGCTCCATCAAATCATTTATATTCCTCTCTAAGTTGTCCATTCTCGTTAGCATTTTGTTAAATCTTCTTTCAAGGTTCTTAGTTTCTTTGCATTGGGTTAGTACATGTTCTTTTAGCTCACAGAAGTTTCTTGTTATCCACCTTCTGAAGCCTGATTCTGTCAGTTCATCGTACTCATTCTCCATCATGCCTTGTTCTCTTGCTGATGAGCTGCGATCCCCTGTAGGAGGAGAGGCATTCTGATTTTGGGTGTTCTCAGCTTTTTTGCACTGGTTTCTTCCCATTTTTTGGGTTTATCCACCTGTCATCTTTGTAATTGCCGACTTTCAGATTGGGTCTGAGTGGACGTCCGGCTTGTTGGTGATGAAGTTTTTTCTGTTTCTTAGTTTTCCTTTGGCGGATGCCCCTTCCCCACAGAGCTAGGCCTTCCTGGGTTCAGCTGTGCTTACTGTGAAACTGTCAGTCCTCAGCGCTTGCAATTGCTATTCTCCTTGTGGGGATGGGACCAGCCGAGCCCGACTCAAAGGGCACCCCGTCCCATATACTCCGCACTGAGAAGCGCCGCACCGGGGCGCCAGCACAATAGCCACGCTGGCCAAAAAAGTCACGTTGGCGACCCATGTGGCTCCTCCGCCGGGAATCTCCCAGTCTGTGGGCAATAGAAATTCGTCTGAAAGTGTGGCGTCCACTCGCTCTCTGCGCTTTCACTGGGAGCTACAATCCTGAGCTGTTGTTAATCAGCCATCTTGGATCTCTCTCCATACAGTGTTCTTTCTATTCTTTGTTCCTCTACCTGCCCTTTTTTTTCAGAATTCAAAACCTTAATAATAATTCATAAGAAGGCTGGAATTAATTCAAAAAAAGTTTTAATGCTAATTTTTTGTGTAGGTATGTTAAATATACATTTTATATCATCTCAAAATAATTCTTGTCTGAAATAATATTTGCAAAATAAGAATGCAATAACTTTCAAACAAAAATGGTATTTGCCTTTCTTCCTAGAGTGCTCATTTAAATATATTTACCTAAAACTAGTTCTTAAATTACTTTTTAAAAATTAAAGTTAGCATCGGTGAGGTTGCAGAGAAAAAGGAACACATATACACCGTTAGTGAGAGTGTAAATTAGTTCAACTATTGTGGAAAACAGTGTGGTCATTCCTGAAAGACCTAAAATCAGAATTACTATTTGACCCATCAGTTTCATTATTGGGTATATACCCAAAGGAATAAATCATTCTATCATAAAGACACATGTACAGATATGTTCATTGCAGCACTATTCACAATGGCAAAGACATGGTATCAACCTAAATGTCCATCAATGATAGATTGGATAAAGAAAATGTGGCACATATACACTGTAGAATATTACACAACCATAAAAAAGAATAAGATCTTGTCCTTTGCAGCAACGTGGATGGAGCTGGAGGTCATTATCCTAAGCTAACTAATGCAGAAACAGGAAACCAAATACCACATATTCTCACTGATAAGTGGGAGCTAAATGATGAGAAGACATGGACATATAGAGGGGAAGAGCAAACATTGGGGCCTAAGAGAATAGAGGGTGGGAGGAGGGAGAGGTTCAGGAAAAATAACTAATGGGGGTGAGGTTTAATACCTACGTGACAAAGTAATCTGTACAACAAACACCTATTGCATAAGTTTGCCTATATAACAAACCTGCACATATACCCCTAAACTTAAAAGTTAAAAAAAATTCGTAATATTTTAAGAGTTCACAATATTTTGCTGGTATAAGAAGCAGTTCTCAAGCAGTAAAACTGCTTATGTTGATGCTACTCAAAAGGACAGTTCTTTGACACTACTAAAGAAAGCTCTTGTATATACACTTCACCAGATGCCTGTCATAGCCAACAGTTAATAACTGTAATTTGTGCATCCATGTGTATTTAGGGTTTTTGAAATATTTAATAAATTGTTAGATTGAAGATCAAAAAATTAAATTAAAGTTAGCATTATTTAATTAAGTCAGCTTTTAATCATAACATTTTATCCTATAGAAGCAGATAATATTTAGGTCACTTTAATATGATATAAATATATATATATAATTTATTTATTATCTTTTTTTGTGTGTAGATGTGGTGCCTTTTTATTTTTATTTTTTATTTTACTTTAGGTTCTGGGGTACATGTGCAGGTCATGCAGGTTGTTGCATAGTTGCATCCTATATGCAGCATTTCTCCCCATGTTATCCCTCCCTACCCTTCTCACCCCCTGCTGTCCCTCCCCTAGCCCCGCTAACTGCCCTAGTGTGTGATGCTCCTCTCCCTGAGTCCACGTGTTCTTATTCTTCAACACTCACCTATGAATGAGAACATGTGGTGTTTGGTTTTCTGTTCTTGTGTCAATTTGCTGAGAATGATGGTTTCCAGATTCATCCAAGTCCCTACAAAGGACACAAACTCATCGTTTTTTATGGCTGTGTAGTATTCCATGGTATATATGTGCCACATTTTCTTTGCCCAGTCTATCATTGATTGGCCTTTGGGTTGGTTCCAGGTCTTTGCTGTTATAAATAGGTTTTTTTTTTGTGTGTGTGTGTGTAGATGTGGTGCCTCCTTATTTTTTATTAGTTATAGATATACACACTCTATAGTGTAATTTAATAGGTAAGACTTGCTTTAGGCCTTGAAGCTAAAAAATGCTTCCCCATAAATTCTACTTATAGATTAATTTGGGTTACAGTGACTATTTTAAAATGCAGATGCCCTGCTGGATAGTAAATCCCGCTTACCTTTCTCATTTTTATTTTTTTAGACTTTTATTTTAGGTTCTGGGCTACATGTGTGGGTGTTATATAGGTAAATTGTCTGGCATAGGGGTTTGGTATACAGATTATTTCAGCACCCAGATGATAAGTATAGGACCCAATAGGCAGTTTTTCTGTCCTCTCCCTTCTCCCAACCTGTACCCTCAAGAAGGCCCTGGTGTCTGTTTTTCCTTTCCTTGTGTCCACGTGTACCCAATGTTTAGCTCCCACTTATAAGCGAGAACATGTGGTATTTGGTTTTCTGTTTCTGCATTAGTTAGCTTAGGATAATGACCTCTAGCTCCAAACATGACAAGATCTCATTATTTTCTGTGGCTGTGTAGTATTCCATGGTGCATATGTACCATATTTGGTTTATCCAACCTATCATTGATGAGTATTTAGGTTGATTCCATGTCTTTGCTGTTGTGAAGAGTGCTGCAGTGAACATACATGTACATTTGTCTTTATGGAAGAATGATTTATATTCCTTTGGGTATATACTCAATAATGGGATTGTTGGGTTGATTGGTAGTTCTGTCTTAAGTTCTTTGTGAAATTGCCGAACTGCTTTCCACAGTGGCTGAACTAATTTACAGTCCCACCAGCAATGTATAAGCATTCTCTTTTCTCTGCAGCCTTGCTACCATCTGTTATTTTTTCACTTAAAAAAAAGAAATATATATATCTATATATATATATTTTATTGCACTTTAAATTCTGGGGTACATGTGCAGAACATGCAGGATTGTGGCATAGGTACATACATGGCAATGTGGTTTGCTGCCTCCATCCCCCCGTCACCTATATCTGGCATGTCTCCCCATGTTATCCCTCCCCAACTCCCTACCCCTTTCTGTCCCTTTCCTAGTCCCCTCCAACAGACCCCAGTGTGTGATGCTCCCCTCCCTGTGTCTATGTGTTCTCATTGTTCAACACCCACCTATGAGTGAGAACATGTGGCATTTGATTTTCTGTTCTTGTGTCAGTTTTCTGAGAATGATGGTTTCCAGATTCATCCATGTCCCTACAAAGGACATGAACTCATCATTTTTTATGGTTGTGTAGTATTCCATGGTGTATATGTATCACATTTTCCTTGTCCAGTCTATCATCAATGGGTATTTGGGTTGGTTCCAGGTCTTTGCTATTGTAAGCAGTGCCGCAATGAACATACGTGTGTGTGTGTGGCTTTATAATAGAATAATTTATAATGGGACTGCTGGGCCAAATGGAATTTCTATTTCTAGGTCTTTGAGGGATCGTCACACTGTCTTCCACAATGGTTGAACTAATTTACACTCCCACCAACAGTGTAAAAGTGTTCCTATTTCTCCATATCCTGTCCAGCATCTATTGTCTCCAGATTTTTTAATGATCGCCATTCTAACTGGCATGAGATGGTATCTCAATGTAGTTTTGATTTGCATTTCTCTAATGACCAGTGATGATGAGCATTTTTTCATATGTTCGTTGGCCTCATATATGTCTTCTTTTGAAAAGTGTCTGTTTATATCCTTTGCCCAGTTTTGAATGGGTTTGTTTGTTTGTTTTTTTCTTGTAAATCTGTTTTAGTTCTTTATAGATTGTGGATATTAGCCCTTTGTCAGATGGGTAGGTTGCAAAAATTTTTTTCCCATTCTGTTGGTTGCCAGTTCACTCTAATGATTGTTTCTTTTGCTGTGCAGAAGCTATGGAGTTTAATTAGATCCCATTTGTCTATTTTGGCTTTTGATGCCAATGCTTTTGGGTATTTCAGTCTTGAAGTCCTTGCCTATACCTATGTCCTGAATGGTTTTGCCTAGGTTTTCTTCTAGGGTTTTTATGGTTTTAGGTCTTATGTTTAAGTCTTTAATTCATGTGGAGTTAATTTTAGTGTAAGGTGTCAGGAAGGGGTCCAGTTTTTGCTTTCTGCACATGGCTACCCAGTTTTCCCAACATCATTTATTAAACTGGGGATCCTTTCCCCATTGCTTGTTTTTGTCATGTTTGTCAAAGATCAGATGGTTGTAGATGTGTGGCATTGCCTCCGAGGACTCTGTTCTGTTCCATTGGTCTATATCTCTGTTTTGGTACCAGTACCATGCTGTCTTGATTACTGTAGCCTTGTAGTATAGTTTGAAATCAGGTAGTGTGATGCCTCCAGCTTTGTTCTTCTTGCTTAGAATTGACTTAGCTATGCGGGCTCTCTTTTGGTTCCATATGAAGTTTCAGGTGGTTTTTTTCCAGTTCTGTAAAGAGGGTCATAGCTAACTTGATGGGGATAGCATTAAATCTATAAATTACTTTGGGCAGTATGGCCATTTTCACAATATTGATTCTTCCTAACCATGAGCATGGAATGTTTTACCATCTGTTTGTGTCCTCTCTTATTTCCTTGAGCAGTGGTTTGTAATTTTTCTTGAAGAAGTCCTTTACATCCTTTGGTAGTTGTATTCCTAGGTATTTTATTCTCTTTGTAGCAATTGTGAATGGCAGTTTGTTCTTGATTTGGCTCTTTTTAAGTCTGCTATTGGTGTATAGGAATGTTTGTGATTTCTGCACATTGATTTTGTATCCTGAGACTTTGCTGAAGTTGCTTATCAGTTTCAGGAGATTTTGGGCTGAGACAATGGGGTCTTCTAAATATGCAATAACGTCATCTGCAAATAGAGACAATTTGACTTCCTCCTTTCCTAATAGAATACCCTTTATTTCTTTTTCTTGCCTGATTGCTCCGGCTGGACCTTCCAATACTGTGTTGAATAGGAGTGGTGAGAGAGGGCATCCTTGTCTAGTGCCAGATTTCACAGGGAATGTTTCCAGGTTTTACCCATTCAGTATGATATTGGCTGTGGTTATGTCATAAATAGCTTTTATTATTTTGAGATACATTCCATCGATATGTAGTTTATTGAAGGTTTTTAGCATAAAGGGCTGTTGAATTTTGTTGAAGGTCTTCTCTGCATCTATTGAGATAATCATGTAGTTTTTGTCTTTGGTTCTGTTTATGTGGTGGATTATGTTTATAGACTTGCGTATGTTGAACCAGCCTTGCATCCCCAGGATGAATCCTACTTGATCGTGATGGATAAGCTTTTTGATGTGTTGTTGCAATTGGTTTGCCAGCATTTTATTGAAGATTTTTGTGTCTATGTTCATCTGGATATTGGCCTGAAGTTTTCTTTTCTTGTTGAGTCTCTGCTGGGTTTTGGTATCAGGATGATGTTGGTCTCATAAAATGATTTGGGAAGGATTCCCTCTTTTTGGATTGTTTGGAATAGTTTCAGAAGGAGTGGTACCAGTTCCTCTTTATATGTCTGGTAGAATTCTGTGAACCCATCTGGACCTGGGCTATTTTTTGGTTGGTAGGCTATTAATTGCTACCTCAACTACAGCCCTTGTTATTGGTGTATTCAGGGTTTCTACTTCCTCTTGGTTTAGGCTTGGGAGGATGCAAGTGTCCAGGAATTTACCAATTTCTTTCAGGTTTACTGGTTTATGTGCATAGAATTGTTTGTAGTAATCTCTGATGGTGGTTGGTATTTCTGTGGAATCTGTGGTGATATCCCTTTTATCATTTTTTATTGCATCTATTTGATTATTCTCTCTTTTCTTTTTTATTAATTTGGCTAGTGGTCTATGTTGTTGATGTTTTCAAAAAACCAGCTCCTGGATTTATTGATTTTTTGAAGGGTTTTTTGTGTATCTACCTCCTTCAATTCTGCTCTGATCTTAGTTATTTCTTGTCTTCTGCTAGGTTTTGAGTTTTTTTGATCTTGTTCCTCTGGCTCTTTCCATTTTGACGATAGGGTGTTGATTTTAGATCCTTTCTTGTTTCTCATGTGGGCATTTAAAACTGGAAAAAAACACCTTAAACTTCATATGGAACCAAAAGAGAGCCCACATAGCCAAGTCAGTTCTAAGCAAAAAGAACAAAGTGGGAGGCATCACACTACCTGACTTCAAACTATAGTACAAGGCTACAGTAATCAAAACAGCATGGTACTGGTACCAAAATAGAGATATAGACCAATGGAAAAGAGCAGAGGCCTTGGAGGCAATGCCACACATCTACAACCATCTGCTCTTTGACAAACCTGACCAAAATAGGCAATGGGGAAAGGATTGCCTGTTTAATAAATGGTATTGGGACAACTGGACAGCCATGTGCAGAAAGCAGAAACTGGACCCCTTCCTGATACCTTACACTAAAAGGAACTCCAGATGGATTAAAGACTTAAACATAAGACCTAATACCATAAAAGCCCTAGAAGAAAAACTAGGCAAAACCATTCAGGACATAGGCATAGGCAAGGACTTCGTGACTAAAACACCAAAAGCATTGGCAACAAAAGCCAAAACAGACAAATGGGATCTAATTAAACCCCAGAGCTTCTGCACAGCAAAAGAAACAATCATTAGAGTGAACCAGCAACCAACAGAATGGGAAAAAAGTTTAGCAATCTACCCATCTGACAAAGGGCTAATATCCAGAATCTACAAAGAACTAAAACAGATTTACAAGAAAAAAACAAACCCATTCAAAAGTGGGCAAAGGATATGAACACTTCAAAAGAAGACATATATGAGGCCAAACACATGAAAAAATGCTCATCATCACTGGTCATTAGAGAAATGCAAATCAAAACCATAATGAGATACCATCTCATGCCAGTTAGAAAGGCAATCATTTAAAAATCTGGAGACAACGGATGCTGGAAATGATGTGGAGAAATAGGAACACTCTTACACAATTGGTTGGAGTGTAAATTAGTTCAACCATTGTGAAAGACAGTGTGGCGATTTCTCAAGGATCTAGTAATAGAAATTCCATTTGACCCAGCAATCCCATTTCTGGGTATATACCCAAAGAACTATAAATCGTTCTAGCATAAAGACACACGCACATGTATGTTCACTACAGCTCTGTTTGCAATAGCAAAGATCTGGAACCAATCCAAATGCCCATCAATGATAGACTGGACAAAGAAAATGTGGCACATATACACCATGGAATACTACACAGCCATAAAAAACGATGAGTTTGTGTCCTTTGTAGTGACTTGGATGAATCTGGAAACCTTCATTCTCAGCAAATTGACACAAGAACAGAAAACCAAACACTGCATATTCTCACTCATAGGTGGGTGTTATACAATGAGAACACGTGGACTCAAGGAGAGGAGCATCACACACTGGGGGCAGTTGTGGGGGGCTAGGGGAGGGACAGTGGTGGGTGGGAAGGGTGGGGAGGGATAACACGGGTAGAAATGCCAGACACAGTATGCACCTATGCAACAACCCTGCATGTCCTTCACATGTACCCCAGAACCTAAAGTAAAATAAAAATAAATAAATAAAATTTAAAAAATTAAAAAGCTAGATGCAGTGGCTCACACTTGTAATTCTAGCACTTAGGGAGGCCAACGCAGAAGGATCACTTAAGCCCAGGAATTTGAGACCAGGCTGGGCAACACAGTGAAGACCCTGTCTCTATAAAAAATAAACAAAATTAGTTGGGTGTAGTGGTATGCATCTATAGTCCCAGATATTCAGGAGGCTGAAGTGGGAGGATCACTTGATCCCAGGAGGAAAAGGCTGCAGGGAGCCGAGATCACACTACTGCATTCCAGCCTAGGCAACAAGGTGAGACCCTGTCTCAAAAAAAAAGAGAGAGAGAAAGAAAGAAAATACTGCCTATTCTGTTACATTTTGGTCCAAAATCATCCCCTTGATTCTTGTTTTCCTTGGTTGCCTTAAAGTTGCTTTTAGCGAGACCACAGAGATAGGAAACATTTTACATCAGTAAGAGAAGGGCTGGTGGAGGACACGCAGGCAGGAGTCTACAACTCTCCCCTCTTCTGAGCCCTGGGCCATAGCCCTGACAGTCCCAGGGTCCCAGTTCTGCCACTGCATCATGATGGGGTGATGCAGACAGACCATCCTTCGGTCTCAATCGCCTTCTGCATCTAAGAAATTCTGTTCAAAATATGGTTTATGGTGAGAGATGCTGCCATCTAAAGGCATATTGAAAAAGCATTTACACTATAAAAATAATCCAATTCCTACCCAGCTACATGGATGTACTACATCTTAAACTAGACTGTTATCAAATAAGCTAATAGAATTTTACAAATAAGAATGGTATTTCAAACTTTAGGAACCACGGTTTTTAAGTATTTAATGGCTGTCTGCATAATTTAACCATGACATAAAGGGACTTTTAAAAAGATTAAAATGGAATGGTTACAGGGGGAAGGAAACATACAACTGCAATCTAAGTGTGGATTCAATGGTATCCAGACTTTACAACATATATATATATATGTCCACATATAAATATGCATAGGGAAAAAGACTTGTGGGGGTTTGGAGGTGGAACTAAACTGTTTGCTGTGTAAGAGACACAAACTAGAAAGAAGGGCCTAAACAGGACAGATACAAATGGAACCAATTAGCTGAGCATGGTGGCACTTGCCTGTAGTCCCAGCTACTCAGGAGGCTGAGGCAGGAGGGTCTCATGATTCAAAGAGTTGGAGGTTGCAGTAAGCCGTGTTTGCAAAACTGCAATCCAGCCAAGGTGACAGAGCAAGACCCCATCTCAAAGGAAAAAAAAGAGGAACCAGAACAAAGACAAGAACCCTTTTGGTTTCCCACCTACTCCCTAGGTTAAAATGGACTGTTGACATCTTTTCCTTTCATCTGCCCTCATCCATTTAAAGGACGTGGGGAGGTAAAGCTCTTTGTTATTATTGCCTGATGATGTGCCCAATGAGCAGGCATGGCCACTGCTCAAGAGGTGCCTGTATTTCTGCTCCCCTTAACTCTTCAGAGTATAGTAACAGCAAATCTAAAGAGATCTATTTCTGAGCTCCAATCTACCTACCAAATAGAGTCCTTCAAAATTATTCTCTAATAGTAAGCACTTTCTTAAAATGTGGGCTATTTCATGAGTGTACAATGGTTATTGTAAATGGTTGGATCCTGGAACCCAGTGTCACCCAGAGCTTTCAGAAAGCATCCATGTGCCTGCCTGTTTAACTGCTTTGAAACGGTTCTGTTCAGATACAACCCCAAACTCTAAAAACACTCAACCCCAAAAAGCCAAGATGTTCAGCGCAGGGGACTCACAAGTTGGGTGGACCTAGGTTCCAATACTATACCCAGGCCTGGCACGGTGCCTTGCGCCTGTAATCCCAGCACTTTTGGAGGCTGAGGTGGATAGACTGGCTGAGCTCAGGAGTTCGAGACCAATCTGGGCAACATAGCGAAACCTCGTCTCTACTAAAAAAAAAAATTAGCTGGGCGTGGTGGCGTGTGCCTGTAGTCCCAGCTACTTGGGAGGCTGAGGCATGAGAATCGCTTGAACC
Organism: Cacajao melanocephalus; assembly: GCA_963573385.1. NCBI lineage: Eukaryota > Metazoa > Chordata > Mammalia > Primates > Pitheciidae > Cacajao > Cacajao melanocephalus. The sequence goes on along the minus strand of CAUYLG010010816.1, from coordinate 106,101 downwards.
CGGGAGACCAAGGTTGCAGTGAGCTGAGATCATACCACTGCACTCCAGCCTGGGTGACAAAGCAAGACTCTGTCTAAAAACAAAGAAAAAAACCTGTACCCCTCCCTCCTCATGTCCCCTAAGTCAGGCCTTACTATGTCACAGACTCTAAAGGTGAGTGAGTAAGCCTCTTGCTACAATGGAAAATCCACACAGAAAGACCAGGCACACCTGGTTCCCAGGCACAGTAAATCACAGTAATGTCACATACAAAAGGAGACCTAGAATATACCAAAGCAACTAAAACATGCATTCCATGTCACACAAGGCAAAGCACGCACATACATTAATTCACTGATTCCTAATAACTTTGGGAAAAAAGTACAATTTTCCCCATTTTTAGGTCAGGAAACTGAGGTTCAGATAAGTTGTTCTTATCTGAACACCGCCCACACATGGAAAAGTAGGAAGGAATTCACATCTTGGTCTATGCAGTTTTGAAGCCCAAGCACTGAATCGCCATTCAGCACTTATAAAGCTATGAAAACTGGAATAAACATGCAATCTAGAAAAAGCGCAAGTGCTGGCTTCCACCATCCAGTCATCAACCTCCATGGATGCTGGCTGCATAGGCAGCAAATCTTTTATTCATTCTACTTGTCTCTGATCTTGCCTAACTTTTACTAGCTGAAATATTAAGTGAATATAAACAACTGTTCTCCATGATTCTTGCATTTAAATTGCTTTTCACAAACAGCTGAACTTCAAATGCCGTAAAACAAGATAAATTTATAGCCATAGGTTTTATAGTCCCCCACAATCACTCATTAGAGAATTTGTGCATACTTTGCATTAAACAGAGCAAATGATATGTGTTTGCCTCCACTCCCTCTCAAAACACCATTAAAATTGCAGTAAAAAGATTAAAGAGGGACCAGCGGGGAAAGGAGAAAGCTACAGGCCAGACACCAAGCCTCTGAAGGTAGGAAACAGATTGCCATGGAACAGGCAGAGTAGAAAGGTTAGTGGGGGGGGGGGGGGCGGTGATGAGGGCTCAGCCCAGGCAAGAGCCTTGGGGACAGCAGACCTGTCGGAAGGTGGGGGGCAGGTGACATCCAATAGTGTGGCTGGTTGGAAACTATTTAAGGGAAAGTAAGACCCCCCACCCCCACCACCCCAGAATTTCTTCTTAAGCCTGGAGCATCCCCTGCCCTCCCTCATCCTGGAGACCAAGTTTATTCTCTGGTAAGGCTCAATTCTAAGACCATGGAGAGAGATTCAAGAGCTAAACTCATGAGTGTTTTCTTTTTGTTTTTTTAATAAACTTGTAACTGCTAAGGAAAAAGTAGATTAAGAAAAATTCCAAACGCAGACTGTTGGGCTCCAGACGTATCTCCCCACCTCTAGCCCCCAGCTATGAGATCTGACAGCCAACCTTATGGGCAACGGCAGGAAGAGATGGGAGGATTCATCTCTGGGGAAGCTCATCAAGAGAAAAAACCCTAAAAATAATCATAGTTGGGGATCCCCTTCCCCCAAGAAATGGAAGATCCCTGACCATGATGCTGCAGCACAGCTTGCCTTCAACGTACCCCTTTCAATCAGCCAGTAGCACCTTATATACAAATGAGGAGCCAAGGACCACCAGGCAGGGTGAGGAGAAACCTACCCTGAAAGGCAGCAACTGACACAGGTTGAGAAAGGAACCCTGAGCTGGGCACGGTGGTGCACGCCTGTTGTCCCAGCTACTTGGGAGGACTGCTTGAGCCCAGGAGTTCGAGGCTGCAATGAGCTATGATTGTGCCAACCCTGTCTCTTTAAAAAACAAACAAACTGAGGAATGAGAGAAAAGAAGAAACGCCCTACAGAAAGAAAAGCAATACTGCCTCTGTTACACAAAAGGATACTGTGACAAGGGACACTTGGAGCCTGTGATGTGGGCAGCTAGACAGGCTGGAGCTGCAGAATGAGTACTGCAGGCCACATAGTCAGGAGCCATCACAGTCACCAAGAGCCGATCTCACACGACCACCTATTAAACCACAATGACACTCATCACTGTGCCATCTCTACGGACACTCCCCAACACGAAGCAGCCACAGTCACTGTCAACAGAGATCCAGACTGAAAAACCCATCTCCCCAGATTTCTACTCAGGGAAAACTACTGCCCAGCACCTTTCCACTCACCAAGCATAAGTTACTTTTCATTTCCCCCCTTTACTTAAACCAAGAGCTATAAGGTTAATCCCCCCAAATTAATCAGAATGTAATACTATATAATATTAGCCAGAAAGCATGATATTTCAGCTACTGGGTACACTTTAAGGCAGGAGGCTTTTAAAAACAAGACAAGACTCGTCTGTGGATAAAAACATAAACAACAACAAGGAAAGACCGTCAGGCATTAGCTGACAACCAGCTCCTCTAGGAGTCAACATGTCTCCAGGGCTTGGCTCCCAGTCCCACACACTCCCAGGCACTGATATCCGGCCTCAGCTTTTCCAGCCATAATGTGCACAGGCTTCAAATGCAGATTCTGACATTCAAGGTGTGGGCTGGGACCACAGACCACACTTCGGTAGCATGAACAGGGTCTCTACAGAAGCCCACTGCTTACCACGCACTCCAGTCAGGTCCAAGTGAGGTGCCGTGGCTGTGGGTGGAGCACTGACGTGTTCAGTTTAACGGGCATTATCCTCGATCATAAATTAAAGCTACTTCATCTGAACTCAAGATCCCTCTCATTCCAGTTTTCCCAAGCCGCCGCCCCTCCCCTCACATTCTCCACTATGTGATACAGGGGAAGGCGGATCTCAAAGTTATAAAATTAAAAACTACAAAGTGCCAAAAATAAGTTCAACAGCCATAAACTCACAGGTACGAAGTATATAGCTTGCAAAAGAAAAAAAAAAGCAAGCCAGCACCTGTCAGCTTCTTTCACTGCAGGGCCTGTGTCAGTCTGGACGGATGCAGCCTGAACCTTCCCTTCATCACTCCAAGACTCTGCAGCCCTGAAGGTACAGCACTCTACCCATTCAGAATTACGCCTTTACATAAATCTCCAAATAGACTTTCCCAACAGCCAGTTTTCCTACTCCTTTTGACATTTTAATCACACAGCTGATGATTTTGCTGCTTAGAAACTGCCACATAGCAAGTATTTTTTTTAAAGGGATGGTAGAAATAAACCAAACCCAGCTTTATCTTCAGGCAGTGAAAGGGAGAAGGGCAGGGGTTACTTTTCATTTCTGAGTGTTTCAGCTAAAAATAATTATATATTTATATGAAAGCAATATTTGGGACACACAACACCTGAGGCTACTTATTGCATTTAAAGTAGATCTTACATTTTTCATGACATCTGGAGACTGTGAAAAGGGACACTGCGTGTTATCAATCATTTAAGGGATTTTTTAAGCATCCTTAACTTTCACAGTAAAGGTTCCTGCCAATTTTATCTGATTTAGGTTTTCATTCCACATTGGGAAATTTCACAAGATGAGGAAAATAAAGAGATAAGAGAATATTATGGGGGACAAGGGGGAACATTTGTCACTATGGCAAATGTCATTAAATAGGCAATTCCTGGCTGGGCGTGGTGGCTCATGCCTGTAATTCTAGCACTTTGAGGGGCTGAGGCGGGCATATCACCTTAAGTCAAGAGTTTGAGACCAGCCTGACCGACATAGAGAAACTCCATCTCTACTCAAAATATATAATCAGCCGGGTGTGGTGGCGCATGCCTGTAATCCCAGCTTCTCGGGAGGCTGAGGAAGGAGAATCACTTGAACCGGGGAGGCGGAGATTGTGGTGATCGGAGAAGGTGCCATTGCACAACAAGAGCAAAACTCCGTCTCAAAAAAAAAAAAAAAGAGAGGAAAAAGAAGGCCAGGCATGGTGGCTAATGCCTCTAATCCCAGCACTTTGGGAGGCCAAGGCAGGCGGATCACAAGGTCAGGAGTTCGAGTCCAGCCTGGCCAATGTGGTGAAACCCAGTCTCTACTAAAAATACAAAAATTAGCCAGGGGTGGTGGCACACACCTGTAATCCCAGCTACTTGGGAGGCTGAGGCAGGAGAATCACTTGAACCTGGGAGGCGGAGGTGGCAGTGAGCCGAGATTGCGCCACTGCACTCCAGCCTGGGCAACAAGAGTGAAACTCCATCTCAAAAACAAAGAAAAAACAAATCCCTAATGGCAAACCGTGATAAACTATGAGATGAGTCTTGAATTTTAAGAAACAAGACATCCTGACAGAGCTTCTAAAGTCTGACCCTTCCTCCTCTAGTACCCCCCACCCCTGAAAGAGTGCTTAGTAGGGGAGGAGAATGAGACACATGCATTTAGGGGCTGAAAAAAGACAACTTGGCCTACCCAAGTCTGCGGCATGAAAGGAGTCTTTGTAACAGAACATGGACTGGCTCCCCGTGGTTTTGTCCCTTGCTAGAGTTGAGGCAGGGCTGGGGGACAGAGGGCACTGCCCAAAGACACCATCTATACAGGGTAAGAGCCTCTTGGGAGGAGTCACTCTGAGGGAAGGAGCCAGACAATAAATTGACCCAGGTGGAAAGCCTTGGCCAAAGAGGAGGGCAATTTCAAGTACAGCCTGGCATCTATCCCTTGGATTTCTCCCATGACAGGCAGAAGGGAATTAAATAACCTAAACTGCTGACAGTTCTCCTCTGGAGAATGACAAAAGGCTGCACGAGGGCATCCCCCCCCACACACACACCCCAGCAATTCCTGGGGGACAGGTTGTGAAAGGCACCTGGAAAGAGAAGTGCACCAGCTGTCCCAGCAGACACCCCACCCTTTGGGTACTTCCAGAAGCGTCCAGGAACACTTTTACAAGGGCCTGGGGCCTTGTATTAAAAGGCAGAGGCAACAGATCAGTGTGATTTGAATTACTACAACTGGGACCTCATCCTAAGCCAAAAACAGGTGAGATCTAGGGAAATTCAGACTGCAATTCAAGGGAAGAAAAAACAGAAGGTAAGAGAAAACAAATGTGTCACCTGCTGATGAAGAGAATACAAAAGTTACCTGATACCACTCTAAATAAGCCTCCTTTTATTTCAAATACTTTATTTTCAGGGATCCACTGGGACAGGGTAGACAGCCTTTATTCATTTGTACAACATTTAAGACATTGTGAGGATGTAAATGTTCACAATCTAGTAGGCAAACAGTGTATCAAAATGGAACCATACTCCTTTTCAAATTGTGTTTTAAGTTCCAGGAGACATGTGCAAAATGTGCAGGTTTGTTACATAGGTAAACGTGTGTATGGTGGTTTGCTGTGCCTATCAACCCATCACGTAGGTATTAAGCCCTGCATGCATTAGCTACTTATCCTGATGCTCTCCCACCCTGCACCCCTGACAGGCCCCAGTATGTGTTGTTCCTCTCCAAGTGTCCATGTGTTCTCATTGCTTCATCCATGTCCCTGTAAAGGACATGATGTCACTCCTTTTTATGGCTGCATAGTATTCCATGGTATATATGTACCACATTTTCTTTATCTAGTTTAACATTGATGGGCATTTGGGTTGATTCCATGTCTTTACTATTGTGAATAGTGCTGCAATAAACATACGTGTGCATGTGTCTTCACAGAATAATATATATTCTTTTGGGTATATACCCAGTGATGAGACTGCTGAGTCAAATGGTATTTCTGGTTCTAGATCCCTGGGGAATCACCACACTATCTTCCACAATAGTTGAACTAATTTATATTCCCAGCAACAGTGTAAAAGAGTTCCTGTTCCTCTGCAGCCTCACCAGCATCTGTTTCTTGACTTTTTAATGATCACGATTCTGTCTAACATGAGATGGTATCTCACTGTGGTTCTGATTTGCATTTCTCTAATTATCAGTGGTGTTGAGCTTTTTTTCATGTTTGTTGGCCACCTAAATGTCTTCTTTTGAGAAGAGTCTGTTCATGTCCTTTGGCTACTTTTTGATGGGTTTTCTTTCTGTAGCCATGTTCCTTTTAATAAGGCATCATTAAAATAAATGTCAACACTTTCAAGTCCCAGTTTGTAGTCTACGTGTTTGTAGTATGAGTACAATAAGCTTCTAGTACAAAAAAATAAGTTGAGTAACATTTCTGCTTCCAATGCAGTTTTTCTTTTTTCTTTTTTTTTTTTTTAAGACGGAGTCTTGCTCTGTTACCTAGGCTGGAGTGCATTTCAAAACACTTCAACATAAACTGGGATATAAATGTACGTCCGGTGGCTATAATCAACTACCTAAAGGCAATGAGTTGTCTTAATCTGGAAGACAGGCTCCAAGAGTAGTTAACCAGCTTTAATCAAAAAACCACACTCAAGAGATACTACTGCAAGCCAGTCTACTACTTATCACCAACCAACAGCAGGTTACGTTAATTAGTATACTTTCGGTCAGAAATGGGCTTTCATATTGGTTAAATTACAGCTGTTGGGACATTTTCAGTGGTGAAATTCACGATATTTGAGGTAAGGCGGTTGACTGGAAATGTCAGAAACACTCTGCCTGTGTGACCCGAGTATAAAAATCTAGCTGGCCAGATCGTAGGAGGCCTCAAAAATGTAAGGCTCAAGGTAAGAATGGTGCCCTAGGTTTGATAAGTAAACAGCCCCAGGTCCAGCTGCTGATTTTCAGGAATTGTTAGGTCCCTGATGTAAAATGGCAGGATAACCTGAATTCTGCCTTTGGTGAGCTGAATTCTAAAGCTGTCACTCCAAGATTCCTATCCCCTCATTATTGAATCAAACACAATCTGGGTACTGTCATGTAGGGACTCTGCAGATGGAATTAAGAATACTAATTAGATGGCCTTAAAATAGATTATCCTGGATTATCCAGGTAGGCTTGCTATAATCACACAGACCCTCGGAAGGAGAAGTGAGATGAGGCAGGAGGGAGATCAGACACTGAAGTATGAGAAGGAAGCCACCTTTCCGGCACTGAAGGTGAAGGAGGGGCCGCAAACAGCAATGCAGGCAGCCTCTAAAGCTGAGAATAATCCTCAGCTGACAGCCAGTAAAGAAATGCGGACTCAATCCTGCAGCCACATGGAACTGAATTCTGTCCTCCTGAATGAGCCTGGAAGCCGTTTATCCCCCAGCCTCACAGAACACAGCCCTGCTACTGTCTTCATTTTGGCCTTAGGAAACCTAGGGAAAAGAGCCAGCTATGCCTGGACTTCCGTCGTACAGAAGATACGACATAATAAATTTAAGATAAGCTTGTAGTAATTTCTCAGGGCAGCAGTAACACACTGACACAATGCCTATAAAATACTGTCTCGTGTGCTACAGGTAAACACTAAATGCAAGCTGCTGTCAGAACAGACCTCTGAAAAGGACAAAGGTGGAGTCTTACTAGGCATATAAAGCAGGTTGTGCGGCTGCGCTGTGGCAGCCTCCTAATAACTCTGTATGGGCAGAACTCCACCTAAGCCTTACTTTCATTCATGCCTAGTAGTGAGTTCACAGGGAGGAAATCTCTAGCCCTTACTTCCTCTAACTTTTGGTAGTAATTATAATGTACCATAAAGAATCTAATGCCAGCTAGGCATGGTGGCTCATACCTGTAATCACAGCACTTTGTGAGGCTGCGGCAGAAGGATCACTTGAGCCCAGGAGTTCAAGACCAGCCTGGGAAGCATGGTGAAAATCCACCTCTACAAAAAATACAAAAATTAGCCTAGCGTGGTGGCGCATGCCTGTAGTCCCAGCTACTTAGGCAGGGGGAGGGGGTGGGAGCATCCCTTGAGCCTGGCAAGTCAAGGCTGCAGTGAGTCATGGTTGTGCCACTGGAGGTTCATGCCTGCGTGGCAATGGGAGACCCTGTCTCAAAAAAACAAACAAAAATCTTGCAACTGATTTCCTTAGGTTTGTAAGAATGGTTAAGCAAATAGTTACAAATAGTTGAACCAGAAACGTTGATTTAAAGATATCTCTGGAAGAAAGATAGATCTTCCTTCCTAGAATGGTTAATTTCAGAGTTTGTCTAAGGAACTCAGAAAGTAGGCCTTAAGTCGCACGGCTCTCCAGGTATTCGCACAAGCAGGAAATGAGCCCTATACTGCATGGAGTAACTGACTCCAAAAAGAAGGCAGGGTCCTTGAGAACTGTCTTTCCCTGTAGGTTCAGACTGGTCCCCGGGCCAGCAGCAACAGCAGCCTTTCTGGACTTGTTAGACGTGTAACTATCTCAGCCCCTCCCCAGACCACAAAGTGATTACGATGCCCCACTCACATCTGGTTTTGGTTTTTGCTTTTGAGACAAAATCTGGTTCTGTCACCCAGGCAGTGGCATGATCTCAGCTCACTGCAACCTCTGCCTCCCAGGTTCAAGTGATTCTTGTGCCTCAGCCTCCTACGGACAGTCACTACCACGCTCAGCTACGTTTTGTATTTTTAGTAGAAACGGGTTTTACTATGTTGGCCAGGCTGGTCTTAAACGCCTGACCTTAAGTGCTCTGCCCGCCTCAGCTTCCCAAAGAGCTCGGATTACAGGCGTGAGCCACCTTGCCCAGCCTCCGACTCAAGTTTGCAAACCACTGGCATGGCCTGTCTGGAGTAGCTATGCAAGACCTTGTCCACAGCCCGAGAAAACTCAAAATTCAAGTATGAAGACAAAACAGAGTGCAACGTTAACTGACTTGGGGAAAACAGCAGCAGGAGGGAGGAAGGTAGTGATTGAGCTGTACCTGAGGCTGGGGGCTCAGGGGAGGACTGGTGTCACTGAATGGGACCAAAGAGGCGGGAGGTGGGGGGTTTTACTCTTCTGTTTCCTAAACAAAGTAAAAGCAGCTTGAGGAAGAGAACCTTGTCTCTATTTGGCTTCCTTACAGTGTTTAGCCCAGAGCTATGTACTTAGGTAGGGCACAAATATATATTTCAACAAGAAAGAGTTCCTTTCTGCTTTTTAAAGTAAGTTATACTCATTTGCTAGAAACTAGTGACGTCTAAGAAATCCTGTAATTTGGGAGTACTTCTCCAATATTTACTCAGTACAGTGGCCACTACAGAGTTCCATTTCATTTCTGTCAGGGCAGGAGATTTGGAAGTAAGGGGAGGGGTGGGGAGGTGTTGTGGGGGGGGATTGTGGGGGGTGGTTGAGGCACAGTGGAGGGAGCATGGGTCACAGTCCCTTGAAAGGTTCCACTGGTTAGAAGCCTCCACGACCCCTTCCTAACCAGCCAGGGGAGGGTAAAGGCAAAGCAGTCCTATGTCTCACTTATTAGCACTCTCTCTTTCCATCCTCCACAGTGACCCGGTCAAGACTATTCCAGCTTTCTCCAACAAAGCTCTGATGCACACACGTATGCACTCCACCCCTCGCCCTATACAGGAAGCCCTCGTGTCCTACATCACAGAAAATCTCATACTGTTCCACCAACAGTATGAGAGTTTCAGTTGCTTGGCATCTTCACCAGCAGTTTTTACTATATTTTGTTTGTTTTTAAGTTTTAGCCATCCTAAAAGGTGTCCAGTGGTACCTCACTGTCCAAGCTGGCCCTTTTCATGGTCTCAGTGCAACCTAGTCAGGTGGTAACTACGATCCATAGCTAATCTTAGGACCTAATCTGATTCAACTCATAAATCCTACTAAGAGCAATAGTGCTTACAGGTGTTTATAGAGATGGTTGCATTCTGCATCTCTCTTCCCTGTTCTTGCCCTTGATCACTGCACCCTGATCTTGGCCTGTGAGTACAGGTAGAGGATTGGCTTTGTGTGGATGTACGTGGATGCGTGCCAGAGCAGGTGGGTGTGAGGATAGGGCTGAAGAATTTCTTTCAGATACTTCTTTCTGATGCATCTCCACTAAAAATACAAAAGTTAGCCGGGCGCAGTGGCTCACGCCTGTAATCTCAGCACTTTGGGAGGCTGAGGTGGGCAGATCACCTGAAGTCAGGAGTTCAAGACCAGCCTGACCAATATGGTGAAACCCCATCTTTAAAGAAAAAAAAGAAAAAGAAAAAAAAGGAAAAAAGAAAATACAAAAGTTAGTCAGGCATGGTGGGAAGCACCTGTAATCCCAGCTACTCAGGAGGCTGAAGAAGGAGAATCACTTGAACTTGGGAGGCAGAGGTTGCAGTGAGCGAAGACTGCACCACTGCACTCCAGCTGGAGTGATAAGGGCTAGGATCCAACTCAAAAAAACAAAAAACAACAAAAGAAGAAAATTTTTTAGCACCCTATTGCAATTCAGTGTATAAATGACTTCATTTCCCAGCCTCCTTGGCAGCTAGGTCCACAGAGCCAATGAAAGGTGAGCCAGCATTGGGTGGGATTTTAAGGAAGCCGGTTTACGAAGATGAGCCAGCTGGGAGAAGCCCCGCTTTGCTCTTCTCTTTCCTTCTTCTAGCAGGATGTATGGACAGGCTAGCTAGTACTGCAGCAAACATGTTATTAGACCATGAGGTTACCTTGTGTTAGGAAGGTGTGGTAAACTAATAATGTTCCCAAAGACATGCCTGTGACTGACTCCCTGGAACCTATGGTATTTGCTACTTCATTTGGAAAAATGATCCGTGTAGATGTGACTTAAGTTAAGGATCCTGAGATGAGGGGCTCATCCAGGTGGGCCTCTCCACTGAGATTACAGGCTCATACCGCACTTTGGGAGGCCGAGACAGGAGGATCACTTGAGCTCAGGAGTTCAAGACCAGCTTGGTCGACATGGCGAAACCCTGTCTATACAAAAAAATACAAGAATTAGCCAGGTGTTGTGGTGTGTGCCTGTAGTCTCAGCTACTCAGGAGGCTGAGGTGGGCGACTAGCTTGAGCTTGAGAGGTTGAGGTTGCAGTGAGCCATGATCCATCATGCCACCGTACTCTATCCTGAAATACAAAGTTTTTAGCCTTAAGTGAAATTCATTCTAAACATAATTTTAAAAATTTAAACACAAGATTGACACACTGAATTTTAAGGCTTGTGGGAAGTCATATTTAAAATTTTTAACCATAATGCACTGAATAGCAATGCAAAATTCCTATTGTTTGTACATAAAATAGTTCCCTCAACATCAAAAGGCTCAAAATGGTCCCTCCACTGTGTAAAGTCAATCTCCTCCTTTCAGAATACTCAATGGAAGTTCAAGATTCTCTCAAAAAACAAAAAAATTTAAAACAAAAAAACACTCCCTCAAGTCCAAGTCCACCACTGTCAACTCCCTATCCCCCAGCACCCACCCTGCTGGTAAGGACTGCCACCTCCTTTCTGGTACCCTCTGCTGAATTCTAGAACCTTCCATGTGCCACCACAGTCCTCCCTTCCCCACAGCACAGACACTGTTGTCACCCATGTCCTTGTCTGCATCCCCCAGCAGACTCAACTTCTGGGTGTCTCTAGCATCTGTACAGAGATGCTACCTCTGAAGTCAAGAGGACTCACAACCCTGTCTCACACGGTTAGAAGGACTGGAATGTCAGACCACACGCAAGTGGCTTCTAACAACCCCCAAGAGTCCCACAACAGGTTGCACCTGAGACTGAAAGCAAGGGCAGGAAGAAGGCTGGGCCTGCGAGCAGAGGCACCATCGTCCTCCTCTAACCTCACTGGTGATGAGCTCACACTTGCAAGCATGTGCTTTCCCTTATCTGAAACACCTCTTCCCTCTTGCAAACATCAAGTGCAGCAGCAAAGCCATATTTGGGGGCTCAGCCATTATCTGTTTAGAGTCTGAAAAGGACAAACTGCACTCACAGACTGCATAGGTAACCTGTGACATCACTGAGAGGGGCCAGATAAGTCATGTCTGCAGCTCACAGAGTGCCTACTGCCCCCCTGTGAGCCAGGCCATTGTGACCTCTTAGCTGCCCTATCTGACTTCCTATCAGTGTTCAGCATTCAGGATACAAGAGAGAACAGGGTTCTTGTACAATTTTTCTTATTGGTTAAAGCAACTACAGTATTGCTTACCTTACTTTATAACAGCTGATCAAGATTTTACATTAAAATAAGAATTCCTGAATACACAATGATTTATTACAACAGAGTGGCTGCTGCTTTTTTTTTTTAAACCAACTGAAACTGATCTCTAGCTTAGCACCTGCTAACAGTCAATCAGGTCAACCACAGGTCATATTAAATCATCTTCCCAACTTCCCACCTCCACTGGTTCTGAAGAGTGGATGTAAACAGTGGGTTAAACAATCCAGGATGCCGACAGCTGTTAATTACAACCCACTCCACATTCCCACACCTTACAGGGAACCTCAGTAGACTCCCGGGCTACTTTCCACACAGGCGCAAACCTCTTAGCATGTGTACAAAAACAGCTGAAAACATTTGGGGACAAAGAAGAATGAGTATTAAAACGACTCCCAAATCTGCCTATACCAAAGAAAAATATGACAAGTTTAGGGTTCCAACCTATTCTACTTCTATACTTCAGCTATTGAACAATTTTGATCAATCAGAGACAAAAAGGCTTATCGGAAAATATACGGTAACAGTTAATATGTCAAAATAACTACAGAGATTTTTTCCTTTAAAATGTTTGCTGTTTGTGTACCCAGTCATGTACAAAGGCAAAGTTAGAAGGTAGCTTCTTTTTTAAGAGCTTAAAGTACTTCCTCTTTTCTAAAGTACTTTAGCTACTAGAACAGCATGCAGGCAGGGTAAGAATCACAGATCCCAGCAGAAATTATTCTCAGAATACACCGTTCATTCAGTATCAACCACAAGGTGGCGCTGCTTCAATGCTGATTCAGATGCACAGCCCTGCTAGAGACGTTTCTCCACCCTCAAGGCTCTATTTATTTGCTTGTGTCCTTTCCCGGCCAGCCAGAAATGCTTTCTCCTTAAGGTTTCAGGTAATACACATATGGCTAACAGTCTATATTGAGAAAGTAAACCACGGAGGCAAAGCAACTCCCTACCCCCATCTTAGGACAGATTCTGACTGCACCCGAGAGGACTGATCTCAGCCTCAGTTAACAAGGCAACAAAGTGGGGCAGAAAGCCTTGGATACTCCTGAATCACACCAAAATACAACAATGGAATTTCATCTTCCGGGGAATCCATACTGACAGAAATAAATGGGAAACAAGACAAATCTCCTATGCAGAAAAATTCCAAACAATGTACATAGATCCTCCACTCTCATGGTGGTGGCATACAACACCATACCCCTTAAGTGTGGACTGCACGCAGTGACTTCCTGCCTTCTGGAGAGCACAGCACACTCCACACACAGCATCTATGCACGTGCACAAATGCATTCATGTTAACATATGGAAGGGGGAGGGAAGGAAACAAACGACTTCTCCTTGGAGCAACCTGGCACCCACTACCTTGGCCAGGTGATCAAAGTCAACACAGTGATAAGCCAGGTAGCTACTGTGTACATAGAAAGATGGAAGCAGAAGACACTTGACCTTTGTGGTTTCTGCCCCCAAACCCGTTAACTCCAGTCTAATCATGAGAAAAACACCAGTAGAGAAAAACACCAGCAGGGAAAAATTCCAGTAGAGGGGCAGCATGCAAAATAGCAGCCCAGTACTCCCCAACACTGCCAAGGTCATCAAAACAAGGAGAGTCTGATCAACCACCACAGCCAAGGAGTCTAAGGAGACGTGACAACTAAATGCAAGGTGGTGTCCTCTGGGATACTGGAATAAAAAAAGAACATTCGGTATAAGCTTAAAAAAAAGAAGGAATAAAGTATAGACTTTAGTAGGTATCACTATTGGTTCATTAACTGTGACAAGTGTGTCATACTAATGTCCTATGTTAATAACGGGAAACTTGGTATGGAGTACATGGGAACTCTGCATTATTCTTTGCAACTTCTCCATAAACCTAACACCATTCTGAATTTAAATTTTATTCAAAAATAGTTTGCCCCAGCTCTAATGGTAACTAAGAGGTCTCGTCACATACAGGAGAGTCCCTTTACCTTCTATGTTGTATTTAGGTTGTGTTCCTGACAGTCCTTTGACCCGCAGCATAGAGGAGAGTAAAGCAGCAAACACTGCTTCACTGAAGGTCATGAGAAGGACACTGCAGAAAGGCAGAGTTTGAGGGCTTCTGTGTCATCTGCACCTTTAGAGAGTGATCTGATCTAAGGCTATTATTCCGAGTGGCAATGAAGTAAAGTGAAAATGACCCAGGCTTTGGAATCAGACTGAAGTTCAAATCCCAGCCAGTTATCAGCGAGCGATCTAACTTTCAGGAAAGTTATCTAAGCTCTTGGGGCTCTCCATCAACAAACTGCAAGTGGGGTTTGTACCTACGCTGCAGGGTTGAAAATGTCCACACACTGTCTAGCACATGTTCTGAATAAATGCTACGTTTCCATTCCTCCTTTCCTTTCCTGAGGCAAAAGTCACATTGCCAACTACAGCCCAGGGGACAGATCGGACCACTGAGTGTCTTCATAAATAAAATGTCGCTGGAACACAGCCGTGACCACTCATTTACTTATATATTGTCTAAGGCTGCTCTGTGCTATGATGACAGAGTTACAGAGCCACAACAGGGACTGTGTGGCCCTCAAAGCCTGAGATATTTACTATCTGGCCCTTGACAGAAAAAGTTTGCCGACTCTGCTCAAAGGTCATCAATTACCATATTTCCAAAAGCTAACAGGTACCTTTCATTCTTTATCATACTTGACATTCACAGCTTCTGCCTCAGATGCCTTGTTTCAAAATCCTCTCTTCTCTCGAGGCCAGCAACCTGAGCTCAGGCTCTGCACTCAACTCCTTGGTACTCTTCAGAAACATGGCTCCGTGGAGCAACCAAAGTTCAACACAGGCAAAGTCAAACTATGCCACGCTGTAGTTACACCAGCACCTATGCCTGTGGTAGGGCAGAAACAGCATTACTTGGAATCCCAGGACCAATAGGGTTGATATTCTATCTTTCAGAACCTTAGAATCCGCACCCAAAACACAGGAATAATGCCCACCTTGGAAATACTATGAAAATTGAATTGGGGGTAAGACCATAAAGCCACGAGGCACAACAGAATTTTTTGAATCTTGACCCATCTAGGAAACCAAGCTGGAGCTCGGCAAGCTTCTCAATGGCATGCAAAAAATGAGTTAAGGGTATGCCAGAATATGGATCCTCTCAGCTCTCCGGACTGTTGGGCAGAGTCTGGGGCAGTGCCCGAGGGGCAGTTCATTGGTCCCATTTGCTGTACAAATGTCTCCTATATGTGTCATGAGATAAAAAGGACTGGGAAGCCCCTGCCTTAAGCCATTCTGTACTTTTCTTCCTTCCCTAATTCTCAGGTACAGACAGGTCACCACAACCTAAAGATTCTTTTTCCTAAAACTTTTTCAAATCAGCCTCCACCTCATTGCACAGTCCTCTGCCTCTGCAGAGTTAAGCCACTATACTACATTTGACTGATTACAAGAGTCCCAACCAGTCTCAACCCCAAAGAGGCCTGTGTGAAATAGTTATTGTGCTAGAACCCATAAATCTATTTATTCCATCCCTCTTCTGCTTAACACAGTCAAAAGACGTCACTGCCAGAAGAATAAAGCCCTTCCTGGCTCCTCCAATCACACATACACACCCTTGCCAGCTTCCAAAAGGAGAGTCACGCACTTCTCCATGAGGTCACAACACTTTGTAGACACCTCAATGTCTTCACTGCTGTCATCTCTTGCCAAACTGGGACGTCCCCAGAGCTTAGAGCCAAGTATCTATTTACCTTGATATCCACTGCATCTCTAGTCCAGAGCCCAACACACAGCTAGTGCTCAATAAACTGGTATAAAACAAATGTTTATGAAAGCTCATCAAATCACTGTGTGAAAGATTTACTAACTCAAGAGTGCCTCTGAGGCCATTTGCAAAAATAAAGATCACCACCAAAAATAAAGATCACCACCAAATCTACCTACACAGTGTCCTCTGACGAAGAAGGGGATACTGGAACAGTCTCTCACCAACCTAGGGCCAAAAAGTCCAGGAGAACTGGGAGAGTAAGAGCTCTTGGGATGACCACAGAATAAAAGGAACTTTATTTTAAAGCCCAAAGGGCGCACAAACTAGTAATTTCCAGCTTGATAGGAAGAAACAAGAAGAGTAAACCATAAAAATAATAAAAGAGTGTCAAAATGCAAATAAAAACGGGATTTTCTTAAGCAGTCTACGTTTCTTGCTCATTTCAGGGGAAACATGTTGAACTCAACAGATTTAATTTTTTCCTTTCCATGTGTCACATGGAGCTCTCCTAGCAACAGTGTAAGTCAAGACTTCAGGCTACAGGTGAGATGTTCCCCCCCCCCGCCCCCCCCACACACACCTTAATAGAACCTGCTTGCATGTTAAAATACCACCAACTATAAGAAAAAATTAAGTGTACAGTAAAACCTAAAACCAAGTAAACAGTACATTCTCAGAAGCTATTTAATGGGTAGCACCTTGACCTGGACACTGATATCATTTCTTCCTGAGAATCTTACGGGACTCAGGTGGACCCTGCAAGGCATCTCTTTACAGCCAGGCCACATCTGTCCTCCCCTCAGGAAGGCACTTGGGTGCTTGGTTTGTTCCCTACCTTCACTCCCCAAAATCTTTGGTATCAGCTGGTTGTCTTGTGAACTGCTTTTCCCACTCCTCTAAAACTTGATTCCTTGTGCTCTCACTGGTTGATCTTTATCACTTTTAATAAAAGCTGCAATAGGACCAAGAATAAATAAGCATAAGCATTTGGCTGGAAGCAACACACACCTGAGGAAATGAAAACCAGTGAAGTATCCAGCAAGACCCTTCCCACAGAAGCTGTGGATGGATCAGCTCATCCACAGAGCCATGCCAATTCAAAAACCCAGATCCCAATGATCAATAATTTGGTTTGAACAGTTTCATCAATATTTGCTAACCCAAGTCCAAATGTCAGCAATTAGATTTTTTGTTAAAAAAAAATGTTTAAGAGACTGAGGTCTCACTATGCTGCCCAGGATTATTACAAACTCCTTGGCTAAAGTTATATTCCAGCCTCTGTTTCCCCAGTAGTTGGGATTACAGGTGCACTGCTGTGCCTGGCAAGCAATTAGATGTTAAAGGTTCCTGCATTGACCATCTCTGTTCTCCAGGTCAGAAAAAACAGACTAAAGGCAAAAGAGGATGATCTAGGAAAGAGGACAATATAAGGCAGAAGAGGCGGGGCAAGGTGGCTCACACCTGTAATCCCAGCACTTTGGGAGGCTGAGGCAGGTGAATCACGAGGTCAGAAGCCTGGACAAGATGGTGAAACACCGTTTCCACTAAAAATACAAAAATTAGCCAGGCACTGTGGCAGGTGCCTATAATCCCAGCTACTTGGGAGGTTGAGACAGGAGAATGGCTTGAACCCGGGCAGCAGAGGTTGCAGTAAGCCGAGATCACGCCACTGCACTCCAGCCTGGGAGGTAGAGTGAGACTCCATCTCAAAAAAAAAAAAAAAAAAAAAAGGGAAGAAGAGTAGATTTACCCCAATCTCAGATGTCAGGACCAGTTTGATGGAACATGGCAAGGGCACATTCTTCCAACATATTCTAGGAGCCAGACACTTTACATTTCTTCCAATCCTCTCAAAGACCCATATGGTAAATAGATTCTTCTCCTTTCCCAATGAGGAAACCAACAATCAGAGACATTAGTCTAGTACTCTTTCAAGGAAAGAGAGCTATTAAGACCAAGGACTTAGGATTGAACCCAGGTCTGTCTGTCTTCCTACTATACAATATCCTGTGTGGAATTTTTCTGTTTAGGATGCAGTAAAAGGGATAGTATACAGAAGTTCAATTTCACCTAATGCAGCTAAGATCTGCTTAAACTTCTCACGCTCATAATCCCAAGTACTTTGGCAAGGCCAAGGAGGGAAGATTGCTTGAGTCCAGGAGTTCAAGACCAGCCTGGGCAATATGGCTGAAGGTAACAAGGTGAAGCAGGAAAAACCCTGTCTCTACAAAAAAATACAAAAATTAGCCAGGTGTGGTGGCACATGCCTGTAGTCCCAGCTACTTGGGAGGCGGAGGTGGAAGCATAGCTTAAGCCCAGGAGGAGGAGGCTGCAATGAGCTGAAATTCCTCAGCCTAGGTGACAGAGCAACACCCTATCTCAAAAACTTAAGAAATAAAAATGCCATAGGTTTAAAAAGAAAAAAAAATCTGCTTAAACTTCATAACCTTAAAAAAACAAACAAACAAATGCTGGCTGAGTGTTACGGCTCACACCTATAATTCCAGCCCTTCGGGAGGCCAAGGCAGGGGGGATAGCTTGAGGCTAAGAGTTTGAGACCAGCCTAGCAACACAGCAGAACACTAACTGTATGAAAATGCAAGATAAAAAAGGTACCTGGCCATGGTGGCATGTGCCTGTAGTCCTAGTTACTCAGGAGACCAAGGTGGCAGGATTGCTTAAGCCCAGGAGTTCAAGGTTATAGTGAGCTGTGATTATGCCATTGCACTCTAGCCAGAGTGACAAATCAAGAACCTGTCCTTTAGAAAAAGAAGAAGAAAAAAAAAAAAAGGCTGGGTGCTATGGCTCATGCCTGTAATCTCAGCACTTTGGGAGGCTGAGGCATGCAGATCACCCGAGGTCAGGAGTTTGAGACCAGCCTGGCCAACAAGGCGAAACTCTGTCTCTACTAAAAATACAACAATTAGCCCCATGTGGTGGCATTTGCCTGTAGTCCCAGCTACTTGGGAAGGTGAAGCAGGAGAATCACTTGAACCTGGAAGCGGGAGGTTGCAATGAGCTATGATGAGAACGAGCCACTGCACTACAGCTGAGGAAGCACAGTAAGACTCTGTCCCCAAAAAAAAAAAAAAGAAAAACTTAGCATGCCTACATTCAAATTTTAATGTATATATATATGAGTGCATATATATTCATTCAACTCTGAGTACACATATCTGCTCTAATAGAAACCGTGTAACCGAAAGAAGTAAATTATTTTCTGAAAGTAAAATACTTTCGACAAAAGAAATCCCTACTGAATTTTTACCGAAGAGCTGTAGTTCACAATGACTTTCTGATTGATGACAACAGGAGATTCTAGTTTGTATGCCTCACTCACTTCAAGACACACCATAATTTCTGTATCAAATATCAACACTAGACTCTATGATACATACAATGGGCATACATTTTCCTGTGATTACTAAAGACCTTCAACATCTAAGTGTTACATCCAAAGTCCTTGTGAAACATCAAACAAACATCAAATGGCCCAAGATAGAAGCCTCCGTCATACTCGCTGTGTTCTCAGAGGACGCCTCCATCTAGCATTATGGTGCAGTTGTGACCAGGGCACAATGACCTCACTTGCATTCCGTTATGTGTACTCTACAAGGAGGAGGCAGCACAGCCAACTGTGGTGCAGACTCATCTGCTGGTCCCTCAGCCAGTCTCGGCCCCGTGTGCCCCTGCAGTACCAGGTACATGTTTCTGGTACAGTGTAGTCCTGAGTACAAGCTATCTACTTCATCGGGTACTCGTCCAAATAATCAACAATCTGTTTAAATGGCAGAAGACTAACGGCTGTGCCTTCAAGAGACACCATGTCTGCAGATGGCATTTAAGCCATTTGAGGGATGTTCAATTGCAACCTGACACAAAGGCTTCTGTCTCAAGTGCTGACTTTATCACTTACCTGTGTAAGGAGCACCTGTGTGACTCTGCTGTGTTGCACAGCTTTGAGCAGTACGTAGTTATGTGCTCAGCTTCCACCAGAGTTTTGTTCTCATTGCTTGGAGAGCAAATCTGGACCACCTTGGAGCATTTATACTCTCCATCAGCTTCATGAATCACAGGCTCTGATTTCCATAGTGTGCACATGGCAGCTTCACAAATTACCCAGGCAGGGCACCACCAGGCATCCTGCCTTTTTGCTTTACCTATATTTCTCTTTTCTGCCAAGAACCATTGCTTTCTTAGACCTTTACACTCATATCACCAGTTCTAAGAGCTGGCTTCCTGTACAGGGCAATTCTATGTACATAACATTTTAATCACTTCACACAAATCATGCGCAAAAACCAGGAGAGGATGAATAAACCAAAGAGCTGGCAGCAGATCTCGAATTGTGGCCCACTGCGTTCCACTGTTTTCATGTCCTATTCCCAAGGACCAAAGCCCCGCAGGAGGGCTGCGCTGCATGTCAAGGCTACACATCCTTGCCAGAAAACACAGCCCTGAGGATGGAATCCCACTGGAGGGCATTTAGCTGAGGATAAAGAATCAAGGGAACAGATACTAATGGCCAGATTCATGGCCACCAACTCAGATGAGGGAAGCTGAAGGTGGGCTCCAGGGCAGATGGTGACTTGGAAATTGCAACCCCGACAACCCTAGACTTTACAGTCTACATGTCGTTTAAATTTCACTTGTCCTATGTCTTAGTTCAGGCTGCTACTTTAAAAATACCATAGAAGGCTGGGTGCCATGGCTCACACACCTGCAATCCCAGCACTTTGGGAGTCCGAAGCAGAAGGATTGCTTTAGCCCAGGAGTTCAAGACCAGCCTGGGCAACATGGTGACACCCCCATCTCTATAAAAAACTTAAAGAAACAAAACAAACAAAAAAGCACCATAGACTGGGTAGCTTAAACAACAATATTTCCCAGTTTGGAAGCTAGGAAGTCCCAGATCAAGGCATCAGCAGTATCAGTGTCTGATGACAGCGCCTGCTCACCGCACAGCAGTGCCTCCTTATCTGCAGAGGATATATTCCAAGGCCTCCAGTGGAAACTGAGGACAGTACTGAATCCTATATACACACTATGGTTTTTTCTACACATACATCCTCTACTTGCACTAAATGGCTTAGTGTCACTTGTTTCAGGGGATCTCTCTTGCAGAAGTCTCTACATAGTCTCAGCGCTTTCTCTTGGCAACATGTTGCCATCAGCTGGAACACTTTTTCTGTTGTCTTCAACCCATAAATTGAATGTCTTTTTCACCTTAACTAAGCATTTATCACACACAGTAGTGGTAACTTATGCAGTCTGAGGTACAACAGCAAAACTAGCATGAATTTCTTTTTCCTTCATCATAATTTCACGGATGGAAGACTCATTCTCACTGGAGATCTTAGCAACCTCAGCAGACGATGTTTTTTATTAAGTCAAGAACTTTTGCCTTTCCACTTAAAGGAAGCACTTTACAGCTTCTCCTTGGCATGTCCAAATTGTCAGCGTCACTACTCTTTTGCTTTGGGGCCGTGATTAGGTAAAATAAGGTTGAGTTGAACAGATGCAGTGTGATACTGCAACAGTCAGCCTCACAACCAAGAGGGCTACTGAGTGATTAACAGGCAGGTCTCGTGTGCAGCACAGGAACACTGGGCAAAAGGAAGATTCCTGTCCTGGGCTGCGAAGAGCTGGATTTCAGCATGCTACTCAGAATGGCATGCAATTTACAACCTTTCAACAATTTCAAGAATTTCCCATGTAATATTTTTGAACCACAGTTGACTGTAGGTAACTGAAACCACAGATAAGGAAGGACTGCCGTATCCTCACATGGCTAAAAGAAAAAGAGCTTTCTTCTTATATAACATCATTAATCCCATCATGGAGGCTCCACCCTCCTGATTTCAAAACTTTATCACCTCCCAAAGGCCCCATCTCTTCACAGCATCCCAATTAAGGGTTAGCGTTTCAACATCAATTCTGGGGAGACATAAACATGCTGTCCATAACGTCTTATAAGAGAAGTCCCATTATTATCCCATGTCTAAGAGGAAGAAACACCAGTAGCCTGCTCAAGCCTACAAAGCTGGGAAGCGAACCCAGCTCTGTCCAACCTGCCCATGACTGGGGCAGATGGAGACAGCCTGCATCCTTTAGGACCCTTCACATCTTGTTAGCTGAACTGGAGTCTCACCAGTTCCCGATTTAGGGCAGAGAACTTACTCTCCCAGCCTCTTTAAAAGGTCCACTCATTAGCTGTACTCAGGACCTGTGACCAGTAAAGAGGACTTTGTTGGTGCTGGAAGAAACAAGAAAAATCACATATCCTTTAAAGGCTGTTTCCTAAATTATACTTCTCAGAGCCCTTGTCCAGAAAAGGAGCTCCTTGCATGGTACAGTTAGCTATCTCGATAGGTCCCAACCCAGGCAAGGCTTTCTGGTTTCAGCGCTCCAGGCCCTGATAACGTTTCCCTTTTGTAAGGCACGCTCGTTCCCACTGGGCTCTCCCTTCTAGAAATTACCACTCTGTGTTCACCTTAGTTTCCCACCTCCAGGCTTAGCACACCCCTGCTGCCCCTCTGCCTGAAGGCAGCCAGCCACACCTGCCAACAAACGCAGATGTACGCGTAGTCCTGTCACAGCAAGAGGAGTCCAGCTGGAATATCAGGTTTTCTTTCCTGTTTATTTCTGCTTTACACTAGTGCTCATTAGCACTAGATATAATCGCCTACATGGGCTCCTGTGACTTCGGTGTTTCTCTGTAAATCAGAAATGATGGAAAAGATCCCCACCACCACAGCCCCTGCCCTCATCTATTTTCTTTGAGGTGAAAACATTCATTTCTGAGCATGGCACTGGGTTTGTTCCAGCCGCCATCTGACACCACCACGGGGTGCAGCTGACACTGCTGTAAAGTGTGACTGAATAAAACCTCCAGTCATCATTAACTGCAGGCGGCGGGAAAGGGGAAGCAAAAATGCCAAAGTGTTAAAATGGGAGAGAGACAGGAGTGGAGGAAAGCAAGGCTGAGCGGCTACTGACAAATGCAGTTGAAGACACACTCCCTTTTGCTCAGTGCCTGAAGACAGGAAAGCCCTAAGAGGGAGGCTGGGCCCTATGAGGGAGGCTGGACCCTAAAGCATCACTTTTCTCTGGATATGGAGAAAGGTATATTCCCAGCTTTATAAATGTAAAGGACTGTTACATTTTAAGTCGCCTATGCATCCATTAGTATTTTCAACCAATCACATGGAGCTGATGAGGATGGAATACTAAAATCCTGTTGGTTTTAACAGTTACTTACCTATGCCACATCACCAGGATAAAAGAAGTGATTGGATTCTGAAGATATGATTGGATCCTGTTTTCAGGGCTCCCAAGGGGAACAACAAGATGCCGACAAAGACAAGACAGCAGTCCTTATAGAGAATGTCACAGAATGTCAGGGCAGAGACGTGTAATAAAGCGTTATGCAAAGGGGAGAGGAGACAGAGTGCTACAGGTGCTTGGAGCAAAAGGATATTACTTCTCACCTAGAGAAAAGCAGAGACACAGAGAAAGGCTGGAGTTGACCACAAGCCACACCCACGGTCAAGTCCGAAGGAGAAGGTTCTGACCTAGGCATAAGAGAGAGGATGAGCAACAGGGGAAGAGGAACAACAGGGCTGGGTAAAGGCACAACAATGATTTGGTTGAGAGAAGACAATTCAATGGGGAAAGAAAAGTCTTTTCAGTAAATGGTGCTGGGACAACTGGTATCCATGTGAGAAAGAATGAAGTTGGTCCCTACTTCACATCACACAAGAAAATGAACTCAAAATGGATCACAGGCCTAAATGTAAGAGTTAAAACGATTAGGAGAAAACATTGATGTGTATCTTTGACTCTAGATTAGGCAATGGTTACTAAGACATGACATGAAAAAGAGACTACTAATAAATAAATTGAACCTTATAAAAATTTAAGACTGCTGCGCTTGAAACAATATAATCAAGAAAGTAAAAAAGGCAATCCTCAGAATGGAAGAAAATACTTGTAAATCATTTATCTGATAAGGAACTTGTATCCAGAATATAAACAGAATTTTCACAACTTAATGAAACTACAAAGAGATATCAGTTCACATGCTCTAGGACAGCTATAACCAAAGACAATCACAAGTGTTGGCAAGGATATGAAGCAATTGGAAACCTCACACTCAGCTGGTAGTAACATGAAATAGTACAGCCGCTTAAAAAATAATTTGGCAGTACCTTAAAAGGTTAAACGGGAAGTACCATATGATTCAGCAATTTTACTAGGTATATACTCGAGGGAAAAACATATGCCCATATAAAAATGCAGACACAAAAGCTTGATTGTAGCTTTATTTACAATAAATAGCCAATGTGGAAACAACCAAATATCCATTGATGGAAGACTGGATAAACAAAATGAGTGGCATGTATCAGTACTTCATTCTGTTTTCTTACCAAATAATATCTTAATGAATGAAGTACCGATATATGCCACAACATGAACCTAGACAACATTATGCTCCACAAAGGAAGCCAGGCACAAAACACCACATATTATGATTCTATTTTTTATGGAATGCCCAGAATAAGCAAATCCAGAGAGACAAAATGGTTATTAGGGGCTAGAAAATAGGCAGTGAAGAGTAAGGGCAAGAAGGAATGTGAAATGACTACTAATGGGTTTGGGGTTTTGCTTTTGTTTCTTTAAGGAGGAGATAACAATGTTCTAAAATTAACACTGTGGTAATGGTTGCACAACCCTGTGAAAATGCTATGAAAAAAACACTGAACTGTACACTTTAAATGAGTGAATTATGTAGTATGTAAATTACATCTCAATAAAGCTGCTCTTAAAAATTCAATGGAATAAAGCACAATAGAAAAATACATAATTTTGACTGGAGGAAATGAAAAACTTCTGTGAGACAAAAAAACACTGTAACCTAATTAGATGGAAAATGATGAACTAGAAATAGGTTTTTAAAATAACATACATGCCTGATGGCCTTAAAACAAACAACCAAGCTGTGCTAAATCAGTAAGAAACACATATTTGCCCCAGTAGACTACAGGACAGCTGTCACAAAAATTTTCGAAAAGAAAAAGTTACCAATGACCAGTACGAATATAATAATTCATCCACAATGTTAAACAAGTTTTGGCCCAGTAATCTCACTTTTATAGTCTATCTCATAAAAATATCAGAGATGCCTTTAAATCTTAATATATAAGAATGTTATTTTTAGTAGGAAACGGAGAATCACTTACCTGTTCAATGCTGGGCAACGGACAAATGCATTACTATTGTTTACAAACTACAGAAACAAAGCAGGAGCGACCATCAAAATGGTTGTCTTTTGGGGGGTACAGAGGGACTCAATATTTAGTGTTTCATTATTTTGTACTTCTTTATAATGTATTTTTCTCCTCAAATAGTTCAAAAAATTTAAAGATAAATACACATGTATTTGCCCTCATAGAAAAGCAATTATATGAGATAATCACATATTCTTTATCAGTGATTCTCAAAATTTGTTACATATTAGAATCACCTAGGAGGTCTTTTTAAAAATCCCAATGTCTAGACATACTTCATATACCTTTAATCAGAGTCTTTGAAGATAGGAGCTGGGCATCATCAGTATCCTTTAAAATTCCTGGGCTGACTCCAGAGGATAGCCAAATTGTATCCAGGACTCACTGGCAGGGGAATAAAGGGACTCAAAGTAGAGCAAATGCATGTACACTGGTTCTATGTATGAACACATGTTCAAGCACAACAGAAGATGCGTGTGTCACGTTCACAGCTGGGCACACAATAAGGTGGCCATCATGTAACAAGTTTCCAGGAGGAAACAAAAAATGCTCTCCTATTCACCCCAGCAGGAGGAACTGTCCTTGCTGAAGGTTAGATGTCAGCTGTGGTCCCAACCACTCAGCAGTAGAAGCAAGGATGAGAACCAGCTGGCTCTACAAGGAGAAATGGGACTGTGCATGTCCTGTGTTATTCTCTACCCTCCTAGCAGCAGCCTCATGGATGCATGTGCACACAACTTGAAGCCCATGCCCTCCTCCTGCCCATACCCCCCACCCTGTCTATGAAATCAGAACACACTCACATTATTTACAGCTCACACGCCAACAACATACAGACAGAACAACAAAGGCTTGCTGAGTTAAGAGAAGACGCTGGGGAGAGTGGAGGATCAAGCTCTACCAATAACCTGCATGAATTTTGGATAAGTTCCCTAATGACCATGGGGTCTTTGCTTCCACATCTGCAAAGAGGACTGGACAGGATGTGCTCTGGAGGCCTCCCCAACTCGAATATGCCTGTGAACCTCCATGATCTCTCTAAGATCCTCACCAGGTGGCTGAAACTGGAAGCCAGCTGAATGTTTTTCTGACCATGAACTTGATCTGAGTCAGCTGTCATAATTCCTGACACAATCTCGTAGAAAGAAAGAAAATGAAAATTGTCTGAGAAGTGCAGACAGAAGGGAAGTTCTAAAGCAGGCGGCTACAGAATGATTTTTCCCAGCCTCTTAAAATTCTCAGTAGTCCACAGTTAGGCTGTTCAAAGCACCATCCATTTAAGCTGTTCCCAGAAGATGTGAACTTCAAAAAGCAGCCTCTCAAAGAATGCTGGGGGGAATATGAAATCAATACAGCCTTTCTGGAAAAGAACTGGGCACAATGTATCAGGATTCTTTATAAATGCAGGCCATTTAGTTCAATAATTCCGCTGCTGGGAATCTGTTACCCCAAGGAGATGTCAGAGATGTTTGTAAATATCACTGGACAAAAGTATTTCTACTGGGAGTTCTGAAGACGGGTTGTACAACAACGTTAGTGTCATTACCCCTGAACTGTACACTTAAAAATGGTTAAGATGGTCAATTTTGTTTTATGTATTTCACCGTAATTGAAAACATTCACACCAGGAGTAGTGAAAACAAATCGTAACATGCTAAGAACTTTTTATAAGAATATCCAACAATCAGAAATTAGTTTTAAAATCAATTATAAGATATTGAAACAATGGACAACAAATATCAAGTTCTTCAAGCAAACTGCAAATTGCTCATGATAAAATATTAAGTGAGAGTTGGGTACAGTGGCTCACACCTGTGATGCCAGCATTTTGAGAGGCCAAGGTGGGAAGATGAGGGCTTAAGGCCAGGAGTTCAAGATTAGGCTAGGCAACATGGTAAAAACCTCATCTAGGAAAAAAAAAATTAGCTGGGCATGGTGGTGCATGCCTGTGGTACTCAAGGCTGAGGTGGGAGGATCACTTGAGCCCAGGAGGTCGAGGCTGCAGTGGGCCTTGATGGCACCACTGCACTCCAGCCTGGGTGACAAAGCAAGACCTTGCCTCAAAACAAAAAAACTTAAGTGACAAAAGGCAGCACACAAGAGGGTTACATAACGTGGTCTCAGGTTTAGGTGGAGCAGACTTTTTTCAAAAGACTAGGAAAAAAAACTGTTAACAGTAGTTCTTTCTCAATGATGAGATTTCCAAATTTTCTACAAGAAATACTTGCGGGTAAGGGGAAGGAGTGTCTTCACAGACATTAACTCATGGTCCACGGATCAAAGGGACAATATGGCTTCTACAACACAGTCTGTCAGTTTTGCAGTTTCCCTTTTAAAAAACAGAGGCGGAGAAGTTTTCAAAACTGCTCCATCAGCTCTGGCCACTGTGAGACAGAAGGGGAACTGGAAGCGGCAGCAGCAGAAGCGGCTGGCACTCTCCAGTGTCCCCACACAAGGAGTAGGGCAGTACCACCCACTTGTTACATCTGCTGTCTTACCCCATCGCAGCATCTCAAAGGGCTGCTTCTCGTTCATGCACGACCTTTTGATTGTTTGATAATGGGCCCAGAGTGATCTGGGAAAATGAATGCAGATACTGTGTAAAGTATCTAATGATATTACTAATAAGTCACAGGAAATGAGCTTTTCTCCGGAAAACAGCAGCACATATTACAAATATTGATGAATTATTAATCCAAAAAGACTTGCAACTGCCACAGAACTACTTTAATGGATGCTGGTCCTTGTTTTCATTAACAGAAAATACATTTACCATTAAAAACAAGTGTTTTGAAACAATACTCAGAAAACAATTTTCTAGCAATGAAAAAGAAACCAAATAAATAGGAGAAGATGGCAGCAGAGTAAATAACAACCCTCAATATGAGTTCAAAGAAACAAACTCAAATATGTAACATGCAGGGTCACATTATTGCAAGGTTATTTGGTCCACAAGGACCACCAGGAAGTAATCATCAATTGTATTAACATACATATTTTTAAAAATTGTATTATTATTATTATTATTGAGATGGAGTTTCCCTCTTACTGCCCAGACTAAAGTGCAATGGCACAATCTTGGCTCACCACAACCTCTGCCTCCGGAGTTCAAGCGATTCTCCTGCCTCAGCCTTCTGAGTAGCTAGGATTACAGGCATGCACCACCACACCCGGCTAATTTTGTATTTTCAGTAGAGATGGGGTTTCTCCATGTTGGTCTGGCTGGCCAGGCTGGTCTTGAACTCCTGACCTCAGGTGATCTGCCTGTCTCGGCCTCCCAAAGTGCTGGGATTACAGGCATGAGCCACCATGCCCAGCCAACATATATATTTTTATTAACACAGGCTGTGTTGCTCAGAGTGTCTTCTTATAGGAGTTTGTAATATTTGACCCTTGCAAGAATAATTGTTCCAGTCTCTGACAGTTTCTGGATTAGCATCAATTAGTGAAGAGTTTCTATCCAAACAAGTAAAACAAGTCTGTTTGTTTTTTAACCTTAAAAAGAGAGGAATGGGGCGGGGCGGGGGGGCGGGGAGGTTTACAAATCAGAACAAAAGTCATCAAGGTATTTTCAGAGCAGGTGTCTGAATGCTGGCAGGATCCTGGAGCATGACCCCCTGTGGGGCTGGGGTAGAGAGAGGGGAGAGAAGGGGAGTGGCTCCATACCTCTGGGTGCTGCAGACACACTGTATCTTCAGCAGCAATGGTGCTAGCTTTTAAAATAGATGAGTATTTTTAAATCCAGTGCACGTTCACAACTGTATGTCAGCTTTTTTTTTTTTTTTTAAACTAGGCAGGTAGAACATTAGAGCCCTGGATACTTTATCAACAATATGGTTTAAGCAGAAATCTGTGTTAGACACTGAAAAAACTATGGTTCATCATTTGATGTATTGAGTCACTGCCATTTTTAAACATCATCTCAGCCCTAAACTTTTCCAATTAAAATTACCGAGATAATGAAGCCAAATTGCCACTGTGAGACGCTAATTTGCTGTACAAATTTGGGCAGTGAACAAATACTGCTCCGTTAGAGATTTATCCGCTTAGTTTATTTAGTTACCATTTGGACCAAAAACATCTAATACAGAGAACATGTTCTCCAAATCCATTAAAAGCTTGTAAGTTTCAGAACTACTAACCTCCTTCTATTCTAAGGCCTTGCAAAGAATTTAGCAAAATAAATTTCATTCCTGTGGAGAAAAACTGAAGGATATTTTCTTAGAAAAAGAAAAAAACGAATGTGGTCCACACACGTATAAGGAGACAAGGGCTCACCAGGGATTCTTCTGCCCCCCATACCTATAACCTCCATGAAACCTCTCTGGGTAGCCACGCTCCCCAGTCTTGCCATGCCATTCAATCCTACCTGAAGTCCCACTAACACACTGACTTTATTAATAAAATTATATCTGAAATGCAGTCTTCCCTGAAGTCTCTCAGGTGTTCTCCCATCCTAAGGCCCAAGCAACATTAATTCATTTGTAGTAGCACAGACTATAGGTAGGCAAATTGTCCAAAAGGTCAAACCTCTGCACTTGGCATTACCTTCAACAGAGATCCTTTAAGAATACTAATAGTTTCTGAATTATCTCTATTATCTATTTTATAAGGATGAGGTATAAGACATCTTGTTTGTCCTCAAGCATCAGACAGAGGAAGCATATATTGTTTTTAAAAAGAAAAAACTATTCAGTGATACTTTTTAAAGCATAGTAGGGCAGACTTTATTCAGGACCATCTTAACACATATGGGGACCACTGCAGTGGGATTTTAGGTGGGGAAAGATTGAACTCAACTCCAAACACAGCATGGGCGAGTGGGAACTTACAGCCAAGGAACAGGGTTGGGATCGGTGCATGAAAAATTACAAAGAGGAAACATCAGGTGTAGGAAGGCAATTCCTGCTAAAGACAGATCAGGGTGACCAGATGTCACCTGGAGGATGGTGGAGGATGAGGAATCTAATCAGCTTTGGGTGGGGTGGGGAGGCATTCTTGCTAAACTTAGTAGCATGCTTCTTTGCTAAACCTGGATCTTACAAAAAGTGCACGCACGCACACATGTGTGAACACACACACACAGACACAGACCTAGGAGAAAGTTCAGAAGCATGACTAAAGTGTAGCCAAGCAAAAGTTTTTGGGTTTTGGGGTTTTTTTTTTTTGGTCAATATACACACTAATTCAGGGGAAAATTCAGGGGAAAAGGGCAAATGACATAGCTAATAAAGAAAAAGTAAAATACTGTGCATACTTTTCGGAAAAAGTAATTCCAATCAAGATAACCCAATATGAGGCAGTGTGGGAACTATGATTTGAAGGAAGAAAAGAAATGTGACAAAGAGATACAGCAGTGAGGGAGGGCAAAGAAGGAAGGAAGGACATTCCAGGAAATTCCCCAAATACTGATAAACAGGTCAAATTCCTTGGCACAGGAAATTACTTCATACCAACAAGGTTCCTGAGTTCCAGCTAATTAATAGATTGTAAACAATGTTGTCCAAAACCAGAAAATTCTGCAACAATAAAAGATTTTGGACACTCACCAATTCATTGCACCGTTTCTAACATTCAGAGCCTTTAGGTATCCCTTCCTAATTTTACCAGCACATAAACCACAAAGATCTACTCAATGATTCAGCATACGTCATCTCAAGAAATATAAATATTATCAGGAAATCCGAGAAACAGATACAAATTTCACAGTCCCAGGCACATTTTGGATAGATTCTGAATATGTTTACATGTAATTGAGAAGAATCCTTACACTGTCTTTGATCAACCGGGCTCCAAATTATCCTGCCTTTTGTAAACACTCCACAAACCTTAAAAAAAAAAAAATCCAAGAACTTTTAAAACTCAAGGTATCAGCATTTTAGAAAAGCTTTCCTCACATGTGAATCATAACCTCTCAAAGTTCTGTGTTTTTTTTTGGGTAATGTTAAGTGTAAAACACTGATAGAGGGAAGCCAAAATACTGTATAGGAATAATCCAGTCCCTTGCCCCTACCCCTTTACCAGTCTGAGTTTTCACAAACAACTTTATAGCTGTTCAAAATGCTAGATGATGTAATCAAATAAAATACATCAGTATATGATACTAGGTAGTAATAGACTACCGTCAGATGACACTTGCTTAATCTATAACCTTTAAACACACCATAGTCTGGTATGTTTGAATTACAGTCATGTGTCACTTAATGATGGGGATACATTCTGAGACAGGTGTCGTTAGGTGATTTTGTCATTGTGCGAACATCCTCCAGTGTCCTTTCACAAATCAAGGTGGCACAGCCTACTACACACCTAGGCTACACGGCATAGCCTATTACTTCTAGGCTACAAACCTGTACAGCATGCTACTATACTGAATGCTGTAGGCAACTATTAACACAGTGGCAAGTATCTGCATGTCTAAACATAGAAAGCATATAGTAAAAACACAGTAGCCTAACCTCGTGGGACCACCGTCATACATGCAGTTTCACTGACCAAAAGAAACATCATTATTTGGTGCCATGACTGCATAGCGCTCCTTAATTCATCAGCAAGAAAACAACAAAATTGCTGGTTAACATCAGTACTGATCACAAGATCTTAAATCTTTGTAAAAATCTGGCCTGGGCAGTCCAAACAGGACAAATCTATTAAAGCATACTTTTCCCTTAAATTAAAAAAAAGATTTCTTTCTTCTAGAAGATATTGTAACAAAGAAAAAGAAAAAACATTCTCCCAGAAGATTTCTCACGGGCACTAGTTTTGCTTATTTTCAGTACACGTAACTACGTATATAGCCAAGGTAGCTCCTTCGTTGCCTATTTACCTGGGGATTTTTTGTTTGCTCTTGATTGCACCAAGTGAGACTGTCGAGGCAGCAAAGGTGATGAAGGCAGAGACATCGAGACACCTTTGGCCAGGCTGACCCTATAGGTATCCTCTGCTGCAGGAAGACTGCTCACAGGAGAGTCACCACTGTGGCCAAGGGGTAGGACTGGAGAAGTCTCGGTACCAAAGTCACCTCCTAGAGTGGAGAGAGAACACATAGGTTAAAGCATCCATTCATTGCAAGTTGATGCAAATTTAATTCCTATAAACAATATTCTTAGAATATCATTCTCATATATCAGATGTGTATATTGAATTTTTTAAGATAACTTTTCCCTATCATTCTTGAAAGTTTTTACCCTGTGAGGGAAAACTTAGGCATCAGTGAACTGTACTCCACGTGCCTTTCTGTACTACCCTAACTGATCTGATTTCAATCCCTAACAAAGGATCCAGAAAGCCACTGATCTGTAATTAGATCAAGGTCAAGTATGAATGATCCACAAGCAGCTTTGATTTCAGCTCAAGGAAAAGGAGAGGGCTTACTGGCTTTACACGGGTACCAATAAAACAGATTCAGATGCCAACCTTTCCAGAACTCCCGGGCCTCCACTGCTCCTCTCTAAAAAGAAAAGACTAAGGAGTCTAGCCTACATCCACATTCCTCCCCAGCACCATACCTCGGTTCTCTCATCCCATCTACTCAACACTCCCCATGACACAGGGCCACCCTCTTAAAACTCAACCAGCCCCAAACCAGTCACAGGATTAGAAACACTGCTCGCTTATTAGGCAGCTTCCACTTGACACTCGGCCCCTAAACAAGCCTGGGGACAAACAAGCTTACCACTGTGAAATTAAACATTTTAGGGTAGGCAAAATCTCGAGAAGCAGAGAGGATGTAATCATCACAGTGTTAAAAGTATACAAGAAAGAGTATCCTGGCTGGAACTAGTCTCTCCCCACCAAAAAAACAAACATTTTTCTCCCATTGCCTCTCCCCACCAATCACCTTCCCTGCGTACTAAGATGGAACTGAGGATATGCAGGGAAAGAATGTAAATCATTACCTGCTTCTTAAAAAGCATCTTCAAACTCTAAGTCACAGACAGAATTTGAAAGATGCATAAACTTTCCCACAAGCACATCAGTCTCTGTGACAAAAGCTATCTGACCGGTCCTTGCCATGCCTTCCTGGCTCCAAAAGCAAACAAAAAACCACACAGACACAAACACACACACACACACAAAATCAAGGACTAGATTTTTAAAAAAGAAAAATGAAAGTTGTTTAGCTAGCCAGGAACTAAATTTTTGCAGATTTTTGTGTACAAGCCTCAAAAGGGATACAAACCAAACTAATGAGTTTCAAATGGTATCAGTGTGCTTGTTTTTTTTGTGTTAGGAGTCAAGAGGAAGTAGAGTCACCTTCTCCTTTTTTTTTTTTTTTTTGGAGACGGAGTATTGCTCTGTCGAGAGAATGGAGTGCAGTGGCGTTATCTCAGCTCACTGCAACCTCCATCCACCTCTCAAGTTCAAGCCATTCTTCTGCCTCAGCCTCCTGAGTAGCTGGGATTACAGGTGTGTGCCACCATGCCCTGCTAATTTTTTGTATTTTTAGTAGAGATGTGGTTTCACTGTGTTAGCCAGGATGGCCTCTATCTCTTGACCTCATGATCTTCCCACCTCAGCCTCCCAAAGTCCTGGGATTACAGACTTGAGACACCACGCCCAGTCCACATGCCTTACTTTCAAAGGCAACTCACAGCAGAGCAGTGAACAGAAAGGCCCCACAACAGGGACGTCAGCAAAGTCTGAAAGATAATTTCAGTCTTCCCTGGATTAGGTATGCATGAGGTGGTTTTAATAAATTTGGGAAACTAAAGATTTATCGCTAATTGCCCAAATGACTGGCATTTGAAGAAAAAAGACAGATGAAAAAACTCTCACTGGAATTACAAAACAAGGACATTTATGCAAATGCCCAGGGCAAAGTTCTGTCCTCAAGGGAGGGAGGCAGGCAGAAGTTAGAGGCCTTCACCTCCTAGAAACTGTGTGGATAGCAACGGCCCCCAGGCTGGGCTCCCCACTCCTCACAAGCTTCATCCACCTTGTTTCCCTAGCCGGCACTGTAAGATACCATTACCATCAATCCCCAGAACCACAGGGGCCAGTCTTATAACACTGTGGATGAGCCTGGAATCTTTGAGAAACCACCTCGAGGCTTTCAGCCAGGTCACGAGGTTTCCCAGCTGCTTCCCCTCTTCAACTGTCTGGGAAGGAAACAGATCTTAAGGCAGAGCTGGGCTGCACCATGATGCCAGCTCACACTGGGGCCCGATGCCCTCTGTCCTGACAAACTTGTAAAAGCTGAGGGATGGTTGTTTTCTCATCACCACTTTAGTCTCACGTTGAGAGTGCAAGCAAGGTGCTGTGGCTACAAGAACCACATCAGATCACCCAATTCATGCGTGTATAAGCAAGAAACACCAGGAGACAGACCAGAACTTGGAAAGTGCTGAGGCCACAGCCCCAGGATGTTACACACAAAAGACGTGTAGGGGAACTTCAAGAGGTGAAACTGGTTTTCCATGTGTTTTGAAGAGAGCTACGTTGCCCTGTAGCTGTTCTTATGCAGTGTAAATCACAGACCCAGCTAGTCAAATGGCTGTGGGATGGCCTGACAGGCCACAAAGGTACTGTCTCCCCTACTCACAAATGAGTATAACTGACCTATACAAAAACAAATTAAAAACCCAGATTTCAAGTCCTTTAATTTGGATGAGGACACAAAAGAATGGAGAAATACATGTACCACCACCAGAAATAAACAGTACTGAGATAAAGTTTATTTTCTTAAATACTTAGGATTCTCCAACATGGTAAAAGAGAAATTAGGCACTGAAGGGAAAAAGAATTAAAGAGCTTCCTAATTACAAATTCAGCCCATAAACTTTGTTTATATCACGCAAAGCCAATATTTTCATTAACTGCAAATGTGGTGGGGATGAGTTTCCAAAGCATACTGTAAGCATGAAGACCTTCAGCCTTTGGAGCAGCTGGGCTCCAACACTATGATTTTATGCAGGCTGCAATAAAACAAGGCTTAAGAGTTAGGGGAAGGGGAGTTTCCATTTCAAGTTTACTTCACCATCTCACTATAACAACACTCTCAAACATGTTGTTCTGTTTGATTTGTTTTTCAGAAGCAATGAAAGATCTCTAACTTCCAGCATCTTTTTACTAGAAAGGTGCAACGTAGGGAGAGAAGTTTTGTGTATGAGCAGGAAGCACAAAGCAGGGTGGCTCCAGCACTCTGGAGCCAGGAGTTTTAACTGCTCAAGGGCAAATTGTTTATGGTCAAAGAAAGACAGAGAACATCACAATGACGCCAGGGGCAGAAAGTGCACATCTTAGGGGCATCCACTTGAACAATACAATATTGGCTCTGGACAACACCAGAAATTCTCCAGTTAATTTAATATTCCTCAGCAGAAGCTCAAAGATGGTTAAGAGGAATTAAAGGTGTTTCACTGCAACAATCAGCACAGCTGGCACATTTTCTACCCCTTGAATAGATACTGTTTTCTTTTAACTATGACCTATTTTATTCCCTACCTGATTAAGAGATGGGAAGCACATTTCAATCACCCTTCCTGTTGCTGCAAGCAGAAATGCCAGGTAGGACAATGCAACCTCTCTAGGGTATGAAAACCATGTTATCAATGACCAGTAATTTACCTCCTCTGCTTCACTGGCAGGCTTTTCCCATGGAACATTTACACACCACAGACAGTCTTACCTACCAAATGTAATCACACTGTCTCTCAGATGGGAGGCCGGGGCCTGGGAAGTAACCCTGAGGAACAGGGACCACAGCTAGCACCTCCCCACAACTGGTCAGCTCAGGCTCTAACATTCTTACCACTTCACACATTTAAGAGCTTTAATTTGGGGGAAAAAATAGAGATTCCCCCAAACAGACACATTTTAAATGAGTATTTTAAATACAAAAGGAGTCAGCACGCTTTGCTGCAAAGGGTCTGATAGTAAATATTTCAGGCTATGCAGGTTACATATAGTCTCTGTCACTCATACACACACACTCCTTTGCTTCTTTTAAAATCATCAATTCCCTTAAGCCCAAAAATAAAAGTCCATAAAGGGCAAGGGGGATACACAGACATCTGTAAGAACCTCTCTGTTCATAATAAATAAAAATATATACCCATACAAATAAGTCAAAGTCATAGTTTGCAAAGATAACGGAATCATCAAAGGGCATAAAGCCATCCAATAACGCATTTTAAATTGGCAGAAATGGCTTTGATAATAGTTCTTTATTTTAAAATGTTTTTACCATTACAGGCTATGAAAAGGGATTTCAGTTCAAAATGGAAGAAAATGTGAATCTGAGAGATGAGCGTTTAAAGGCCGCTATGCAGAATGCCAACGTCCAACATCACAGATTAAAGTACATGGAGTGCAGGATTAGAGAAGGCTTTAAAAAATGAGGGCAACGAAGGAAGAGAAATGAAAGTAAAAGCACATTTCAGGAAGGGAAGGCCTGAGAAAGGCAAGCGTGCGCTTAGACACTCAGGTAAATAGGTCTGCAGAGGCAGGAAATAAGATTTCCATTTGTTGTGCCACTGAAGTGGCTGGGGTGGGTTAGAAGCTTCAAATAGAAAAAGAAAGATGTTCTGTTTATCCAGCTCCAGAAAACGGGCCTTGTGCAATGCATTTAACTAGGGCATTAAATGTGTTAGAGCATCTTTTGTGTAGTCCCCGCCTTAGAGTGCACTAATGTTTTCTAAACATTTTCCATCGTAAGGTTTTATAACCACATAACCTTATATATAAATACACACATACAGAAACCTATATTTACAGTAAACTGAAAGATTTCTTCCACGAGATCCAGTATCATTTTTGGACCCTTCAGAAGGCTGCAACTAAAAGCACTTCAAGCCATTTTATGTCTTATAGAATCTCCTAATATACAGGCAGGGCATTTTCAAGATAAATGCATCCAAGAAAACAATTTTCAAAAACCTTATTCAGGCAATCATGACTTAAACAATACCACTAAGAGGAAAGAAAGCAGCTAACTCCTAGGGTACAAGAAACCTAGCCAATAGGACAGCTTATCCTTTTGTCTTCAAAAATCCACCAAGTGGGATCTAAATAGACATCAGTAATACTGTCCTCATGGTTTTATTCTTAATACTCAATGGTTATAGAACCAAATGTACAAATGTGCTTTACAAACAGATGAGTAAACAGACTGGCATTTCCTCTCTAATTGTCAAAGGTTTCCCTTTAAGACGTATAAACATGCCAGAGTTTCTGTGCTTTAAAAATAAATGACCTCAGAGAAACTCCCACCCCCAAACTCCCAGAGGGGTGCAATTTCAGATAATGAATGCTTTTTTTTTTTTTTTTAGATGTATTAGGTGCCGGGACAGGGCTCTGGGTGCTTTATATACATTATTTTACTTAATCTTCACAGCCACTCCACAAACAAGGCATTGCCATTAGTCCCTTTCTCAGATGAGGAAACTGAGGCACAGAAAGGCTCAAGTATCTTGCCCAAGGCCACTGGCATATGTCAGAGCTGAATCTGAACCCAGGCAGTGGGATCTAGAGTCCACTGTCTCAGTATTACTCCCTCTAGAGAAGGCTGAGAGATGCTTTCAACATTATGTCATTTTGCATACTTGATAAGGAAAACCAAAAATAGTATATGTAGGTCTATGCACAGTACTGTGCCACCACAGGAAAAACAAAACAAAACAAAACCTGTTCCCTCGTCTATTTGCACTTTTCGTGCCGGCTGGTTAATTAGCTCCACAGCACTCCTTTCGGGAGGTACCCAGGCCCAGTGATCATTAATCTTCACTCAGTCACACCTTATGCTGTCACCATACAAGTGAAGTAGATCCAGGATAGGTGTTTAGTCATCAAGCACCCTAAATAGTTTCCTCTCCTCTCTATGGGTACTGGACATTTTATTAACTCTTGTAGCATCTGGGCCTACGGCTTCTGTGGCACAGCAGCACTGGATCTAGTCACTGCCTGGAGCGATGAAGGGTGAAGTTGTGAGCTAGCTGTGGTGGAAGGCAACCTGGCAGGGTTCATCTTCAATGTGCATGAAATTTGTAATTCTACATTTCCTCGCCAGCACAGTCTTGACCAGGTCCATCTGCAGAACACACTGCAGCCCGAATTCCATGGCTCTGCCAGGCCTACTGATGCTACATCTGATTAGAGCAGCAGTTCCCAATGCCCTCCACACAGAGGGACCCCCAATCCCTGCCCGGCCAGGATGTTTTAACTGGTTGGGAAAATGGTACAGGCGATGGTCCTTAAAGTTCACCAAGTGATTTTCCTGACAGCTAAGACTGAGAGCCACAGAAGCAAGAAGGTGGTCAAAAAGATCTGGAATGCTTAAGCTACTTCCCAAGACAAAGAGGTCAGGAGAAAAGGAAAAGAAACTACAGGGCCTACTGTACTAAGTAATGCAGATGATTAAAATATAAGTTTCCATTCCAAATGTACATTCATTCAATGTATATATGTATGTATGTATGACATAGTATGTTTACATTTATACAAACATGGACACTTGCATAAGCACGGGGGATCTCCAGGAGGATACACATCAAACCAGTTGCAGTGGCTGCCTTTGGGAATGGGAGCTGGTCAATTGGAAGCTTGGGTGAAAGATACACACGTTTAGATGGTTTGCATTTTTTCCTATGCGCACGTTTCTGTAAATATTTAAATGTACATTCCCAAAGATTGTGCCATGTGTAGATCTGAAGATCTTTAGGATAAATGGGCCACCTAAGGCCTAACCTGGCAAGTGGGTGAAATGAAGCTCTATTCCACAAAGCATGTGCTCAAAGTGACATGTGTGTCGTGTCCACTGCTCGGAGGCAAGCTCGTTTGCAGCTGACTACAGTGGACACGGGCATGGCAGAAAAGGAGTGACAGTGCCCCACTCCAAAGGTTGGATGCTGCAGTGCTGAGTCCACCAGACTCCTGTCATTGATGGGCTCCGGGTCAAATGCCATTTCTTCTCTTCCCGCCCTTCACTCTATTTCTCTTCCCGCCCTTCACTCTGTTTCTCTTCCAGGTCCTGGCCATCTCTGCTTTTGGTGGCAGGGTGTGGGCACACTTACAGACACCCACTCACAGGGGACATGGATAATCCAAAGCCCTAGGAAAACATCCGGTCTACCAGGGAGGAAAGAGGAAAAGACAGACATGAGGCGTGGAGTGTAATGGGAGGACAGAGAAGAAAGCAGATGCTAAAAAGGAAGCAAATGAGGCAGGACAGGACTAAGGAATTGAGAAGCAAAGAGAAGAGGGGGAAAAGCCACTCAAGGAGCCAGGAGGGGTGGAAGCGGGTTGTAGGCGATAAACGCATGAATTCCTGTTTCTGTTTAAAACTGCATCTGGCTAGCTGTCCTGGCAAAGCCTCTCCCAATACCCTAGTAAAATATTTAACTACAAAGTAAGACAAAACTCACAAGCGCAAAAAAAAAAAACCATACCAAAATAACGGGACTGCCAGGAAACGAAAGAATTCCCGGTAATTTTAAAGATGACAAAAGAGGATCCTTTGTTGTTGAAACAAACAATTGGTGGCTCAACCACACAGTAGTCTAGAAAACATGAGAGCCCAGCCCGCCGTGGAGGAAGGAAGATAGCGAACCCCTGACCCTGGAGTCAGCCTCCATATCTCCACCCCGGGCATCTACCAGCAGGAACAACAGATCCAGATCAGCAAAACCTAGCTGATTGTATCTTTTCTCTTTTAACGATAAGCAACTCCCAAACACCACCCAAAATAATCAATGACAGGACTGAGAAAACAGGTTAGTAAAAGGAAAGAAAACATCTTCTTGAAGACTCAAAGATGACTAAACAAAATTCTGTGAACTGCCTGGTACCATCAATAGAATACAGGATGGCCTAGCCTCCAGACTCTTCATAGAGTGTTTCTTTCCTGATGACAATCTATACCAGGGGTGTCCAATCTTTTGGCTTCCTTGGGCCACACTGGAAGAAGAATTGTCTTGGACCACATGTAAAATACACTAATGATAGCTGATGAGCTTCAAAAAAAAGTCACAGAAAAAGTCTCAATGTTTTAAGAAACTTTACAAATTTGTATTGGGCCGCATTCAAAGCCATCCTGGGCCTCATGTGGCCCACAGGCCATGGGTTGGACAAGCTTAAGCTATACTATAGACTAAAGAATTCTATACTATCTATCTATATCATAGACTATTAAAGATAAGGAAAGAAAAGCAGAAAATTTAAAAAGCAATAACAAAATCATGATCTACATTTCAGGTAGTCAAGGAGAATTGACAGTATAGAAAACCTAGTCCATGACAGAGAATAAGCCCGGGAAGGTTTCCCCAGGAACCACCGGGAAGGGGCTAAAATTTTAACAATGTGGGAAAATATTATAGATACGGGAAACAAAAACCTTTCTCAGAAGAAATAACAAGGTAAAGTAATTTTTAAAAAATTATCACAGGCATCCAAGTATACATTAAAAAGGTGTTTTACTAGGATACAAACAAAACCCCAGAGATCCTGAAAGGCACCAGAGCCCGACTGCACTCAGACTTCTGTCAGTTTCCTGGAACTGCTGCAACAAAGTTCTACAAATGGGGTGGCCTAAACACCACAAGTTTTTCTCACATTTCTGGAGGCTACAAGTCCAACATCAAGGTGTTAGGCAAGGCCATGATCTCTCTGAAGGCTCTCGGGAGAGTCTATCTAGTCCACGCCTTTCTCTTCCTTTCTGGTGAGGCCAGCAAGCCTTGACACTCCTTGGATTATGGATTCATCTCTCAAATCTCTGCCTGCGTCACCACATCACATTCTCCCTCTGTGTCTCTGTCTCTCCTAAGGACAACAGTCATACTAGATTAGGACCCACCCTAACCCAGCATGACTTCATCTGAACTTTGTGACAGCTGCAAAGAGCAAATTTCCAAACAGGATCCCTTTAACAGGTATCAAGGCTTAAGACTTCAATGTACCTTTTTGGGGAACACAATTTCACCCACAACCCTTCCCTTCCCTCCAACACCGAAAGCCAGAAATCAAAAAAGCAACATTGGTCAAGCATGGTGGCTCATGCCTATAATCCCAACCTTGTGGGAAGAGAAGGCAGGAGGATCGCTTGAGCCCAGGAGGTTGAGGCTGAAGTGAACTGTGACTGTGTCACTGCACTGCAGCCTGGGCAACAAAAGGACACCCTGTCTCAAAAAATAAAGAAAAACAAAAAAGCAACATCTGCAAAACTTGAGGGAGACAAAAAACACAGCCAAATCTTCTAAAACTGTACCAGGCTATCATCCATGATATCAACCAGAAAACATTCTCAGATACTCAAAAGCTCAGAAAATGTACAACCCATTTATTCTTCTCAAAGAAAAAAGTTCCCTCAGAGAAAAAAACAGAATTCACTACTCAACAGTAGGGACATTATGGTTTAAAAAAAAATCCAAGAAACTCTATAACCCAATCCTGGCCTTCCAGCACTTCACTCAACCTGCCCCTCTTCCACAGCCTTCTCATTCAGGAAATAGGCTTTTTGAACCACATCCTTCACCCCACAGTGCAGAAAGAATCTCTTACCTTATCTGGAGACCCTTAAAGCACTAACTGGTGCTGCCCTGCCAGAACTTGCTAACAATAGCTCACATTTTTCACATGATTGGGACACTGGGCAAGGAAAGCTCTCTTTATTCCCACCCACCCCTCTAAACAAGCAGAGTAGCACAGAACACCACAATGACTGTTTTCATTGCCAAGGAACTGAAATTACCAAAAAAAAAAAAAGTTTACCATATGAACATTTTCAAAAATATGTAGAACAAACACTTAAGCTAGTATACACACAATCTTTTATATGCTGCCTCATGACAGCGGAAAAATAAGATACATGACCCAAAAGTTAGAAGGAAATAAGAAGCTGATGGTGGTTATTTTGGAGGGGGTGGAAGTATGAATGTTTTCCCTTCCTTTTACATTTTCAGTTTGACATATATTCTGACATATTTTATAAAATATAATTTTCTAACGCACATTTATTTGAAACTTAAATTTGTATCCAACTCCTTTTGTTTCCAGCTGCCACACTGGACACCTGTCAAGTATGAGGCTCCTGCTCTCATGAGTCCTCTTCCAGGAAGGTCTCACTTTTCCCCTATTCAGGCACCTCGAGCTATGCCCACGTTGTGATTCAGTCTGCCTGCCACAGACTTGCCCTTGTCCATGTATCTCCAACTGCCCATATCCAAGTCTCCCTAGTGTCAGATGGTCTTTCCTACTCATTGTTCTCATAATGAAGTTCTGGATCAGCTTCACCCTACAGACACTGCAGGGTCCAAGATCCAGTGCCTTATCCTAGGTGCTTCAGAGCACTAAAAAGGAACCTCGCTGCCCCAGCTATCTAAACTGACCTCCCTGCCTTTGACCTGCAATCTCAACCAGTTAATACTTTAACATAAACTTTCCCAAAACAATCCAGATACACCCTCTTATAACAACAGAGAACGCCACATTTTTTTCACAGCACTTTCTTGAAGGTGACATGAGAAATGGGTAGTGGACCACCATGCTACACATGTCACCTCTATGTTAATAGTGCCCCCAGAGCTGTGCACTGAAGCCAACCCAGGGAGGACAACTACCCACAGGATACCCCATTGCTAAAGCCATTCGCCATCCCAATTACTCACCAAGCCCCCGAAATTATGCCAGAGGCTACTTATCCTCGAACTTTACATACTGTTTCGTTCCCGAGTAATACAACAGGATTTATATTGACTTCTGTTTTACCTATGTTTGTATGCCTGATAGAGTTTGAACATTTGTCCCTTCCAAATCTCATGTAGAAATGTAATCCCCACTTGGTGGGGCCTAGGGGGAGGTGTTGGGTCATGGGGATGGATCCCTCATGAATGACTTGGTGCCCTCCCAGCAGTAATGAGTGAGTTCTCACTCTATTAGTTCACTCGAGATCTGATTTTTAAAGAGCCTGGCACCTCCTCCCTCTCTGGCTCCCTCTCTCGCCATGTGACCTGCCTGCTCCCCCTCGGCTTTCCAATAGGAATAAAGGCTTCCTGAGGCC
Source organism: Cacajao melanocephalus (assembly GCA_963573385.1). Taxonomy (NCBI): domain Eukaryota; kingdom Metazoa; phylum Chordata; class Mammalia; order Primates; family Pitheciidae; genus Cacajao; species Cacajao melanocephalus. Next base: position 63,148 of record CAUYLG010010816.1, on the reverse strand, counting down.
TCACCAAAGCAGATGCTGGCACTACAGCCTACTGAACCGTGAGACAAAATAACCTCACTATCTTTAGAAATTACGCAACCTCAGGTATTCCTTTATAGCAATGTGAAATGGACTAATACAATGCCCATTGTGTATATTTGCTCTAATAATGATGATTAAGAGGCAGTTCTTAAGCTCTTCCTTTGTGTGCCAGACATCTTGCTAAGCACTTTACGTGCATATATCTGTCCATTTTGAGTTGCTATAAAAGAATACCTGAGACTAGGCAATTAATAAAGGAAAGAGTTCTTTCTTTAGCTCATCACTCTGCAGGCTGAGAAGTTCAAGGGCAAGGTCATGGCTTCCCCATGCATCACGACACAGCACAACAGAGACGGTCAATGGGGAAGTGGAGATGAGCAAAGAGAAGACAACCTGAGAAGTGTCCTGGCTTTATTACAACCCACTCTCTCGGGAACTAATCCATTCCCATGAGGACTCTCCCAGTCTTGCCAGAGCGAGAACTCACTTGTTTCAAGAGAACAGCAAGCCATTCATGAGGTTTTGGTGGGAACAAACCACAGTAATAAATTAACTGAATTATTCACCCCATTCCTTTTGAAATGACACTGTCACTGCCCCCTTGCTGCAGATGAGGAAACCAAGGCTTGGAGGAAGGCTAATTGCCTAGGATCCCCTAGCATAAAAGTGGCAGATCCAGAATTGAACCCAGGCAGTTTGACCCCGGAGTCAGAACTCTTAATCACAGTACCACGCTGGACTGTCCCAGATAGTGTATTTCCTAACCAAGGTGTATACTGAGCATGGAGCATTGCTTGGTGCTTAAGAAAGCCTGACTTAGCCCCAGATAATTTAGCAAGTCATGTTTCCCTGAGTGATAATTGTCAGGAACATTCTGTCACATTGGACATGCTGACATTTTGGGGGTGGAAAAATAAGTGGAGAGGAAAAAGACTTTTAGAACAATACTAGAACCAGTACACCACCCCCTCACTAACTACTCAAATCCAAACTCTGGCAGTCCCGTCAGCAAAGCTGTCTGCCAACAGGCCTCGTTACAAGAGAAGGGAGAGAATAAACGCGAGCTGCCACCATTTATCTTATTTCAACTCCTTACAAGGAAAATGGAATCATTTTGGGAAAAAAATGCCTCAAAGTTTCTAGGCAGTATTTAAAGTTTCTTCCCCACAAAAACATGTTCAAAAATACTACTCAGTTCACATTCCAGAAAAAAGCAGACTAAATCCACCATGGACATGTGGCTATATAACAAGGTCTTTCCCAGGTCTGTATTGGGGGGCTAGGAGTGAAGGAGAAAATGAGATGACTGCATTTTCTCTATCTTATTTGTATGTATCTTGTGTATTTTATTTACTTTATCCCTATTCCACCATAAGGACCAAAAAAAAAAAAAAATCACTGCTCAGTTTTCCAAACAGCAGTCTCAATGACATGTCTGGTAAAATATCTTAGCAACAATGTCAATATTGTCTCACTACAGCTAACCATATTAACATTCCACTTTAATCATGAATTCTCAAATATAAAATGGAATGTGAATTACTTACTTCATTCATTTTTTTGAGTGTCACTCTGGGAAAAGAGCCCTCTAACAATTTCTATAAATTGGCATGTAAATTAAGCATCAAAATTATATTCTATAGCTATTACTTTTTGTGTATCTCACTTGCAAGTATCAGTAAGAAAATAAGCAAATGTTGACAAGGAAATCAACATAAATATAAGAATGAAACAAAATACACTGACAAATTACTTTGATCAAATACTATTCTTGTGTTATTTCTCTAATGGAACCCTTTCACTCATCTGCTTATATATTTGTATTCCAAGTTTATCTTTATAGTACTGCCAAGAACAGAATTTACTAGATAATGAGGGATCTTCTAAGAGTTGTTAAAGTCACATACAGCATGGCTGGTGGGGCCAGGCTCTGTAGAGACACAGGAACAAACAGCATACCTGTGGCTCCCAAACATGGTTAACCATTCAAAAATTATTAAAAAAAAAAAAAAATAGGCCAGGCGTGGTGGCTCACGACTATAATCCCAGCACTTTGGGAAGCCAAGGCAGGCAGATCACTTGAGGCCAGGAGTTCAAGAAGAGCCTGGTGAACATGGTGAAACCCCATCTCTGCTAAAACTACAAAAATAAGCCAGACATATGGCATGTGCTTGTAGTCCCAGCTACTCAGGAGGCTGAAACAGGAGAATTGCTTGAACCCGAGAGGTAGAGGTTACAGTAAGCCAATATTGTGGCACTGCACTCTAGCCTGAGAGACAAAGCAAGACTCTGTCTTAAAAAATAAATAAAAATAAAAGTAGATGCTTGGACCCCAACACTAAATTCAGTAGGTCTTATGGGAATTTGAGTCACAAGGGCCTAGGTAAACTGGCCAGGTTTAGGAATCACTGCACTACACAATTACACTAGAGCCCACTCTTGTTAAGCCAAAGGTAAACACTGAATCTTTGAACGTGCATGCAACTTTGTAGACACAATGGTTTTTGGTTTTAGATCCCTGCATTCAGGCCTCATATCCTTGCCCTCTTCTGTCTCCTAGCGAACACATATCCCCCAAGCCTGTTTACAGCAACTGTCCCTACAGCTCTCTGCTAAGGACATGCCTATTACCGTGGCTTTTTCCTCCATCTGCTCCAGATGGAAAGGCAAGGGCCGTGTTTGCCACACAGACAAGTGAGCTAGGAAACAAAAATATCATAGATGCCACCATTTACCCAAGTCAAAAGGACAGTGTAAAGGAGCAGAAAAGCAAGCCAAAATGGTGTAGAAATTACTGTAAGTTATAGTAACATTTGTAAAATGCTTACTGTGGTTCAGGCACTGTTCTAAGCACTGTAATTTTTTTTGACAAGTTTAAAACATGTATTTAAAAAACAATTTATCAAATATTTACTCTGACTCAGAAGCCCTTGGTGCAGGGTGGGGTGGGAGTGGGCAGCTGCCCACTACACCAGCAGAGCAAGACTGCAGGGGTGCGGCCCTCTCTCCCATGCTCTTCTGTTCAGACACCCAAGGGACCCATGTGCACCCCTGGGATCACATGACCAGCAAACAGGACCCCAGAGGTTTCTTTAGTCTCTGCTTAGCAGGGAGGCTGGGTGCAGCCATGCTGGTCCATCTCTGAGCAGGGTACCCCCAGATGGGGCAGAGCAGAGTATGGCTGGGCTGGACAGGGCTGGGAAGAAGGTGAGCTCTGGAAGAGTCTGTGGTAGCCTATAAGGTGTTGCCTTCTGCCTGCAGGTGGAGAGCACCCTGACCGAGTGGCCTGAGAAGTGCTGGTCACCAGGCCTGGACCCACCCAGCTTCTTTGGTCACAGGCTGACATCAGAGTAGTGGCTCATGGGAAGTGGTTAGCTGGAGGGTCTGAGGCCTGGCCCAGGGGATCAGGGAGGAGCTGGGGGAAGGTATTGTGAAGGCAGATAAAGGGGCAGCAGACTCAGGTTTCTGCCCTGCACCCCCCCTCCTTCCTCTAGGGTTTTCCAAGCCAAAGTCTGTCACTTACTTTAAAATATAAAAGGAAAAAGAAAAAAGCACGTAATCAAAGTTACAGACAACTATACCTCCATACACAAAATCCAAACTGTTTTCTCATCTCCTGTCAACTTCTCCCTAACACAATACAGTTGTCTGTTTTCTTTTTTAACCTTTTTCCTGCCACATCTCCATTTAGGAAGACCAGGGCATGACTGCTGGTGGTGACATGCACACAGAGGGTAGAGTCTATCTTTGGCCAGAGGGAGGTGGGAGCACCAGTCCCTGCCACATCCTCAATCCACAGACACCCACTGGCCAGCCTTTACTTTGGCCCCCATTAGAGGGTAGTGCAGCAAGAACAGGTGGTCCCAGTGGCTGAGCAACCAGCAATTCTGGCCTTCCCACCTGGACTACCTCTATACCCTTCTCAGTTTAAAGGACAGTATCACTTTGGGCCAGAAACCACCATTACATGAGGGATGGACACTATACATTTAGAATGCGGACACCTGGTTACGACAGTGGAATTATAAAGACAGCAGCCAGTTTTCTTCCTTGCCTTCTGCTGAAGGTAATCCTCCCTCTTACTGACTGAAGCTCTGGTTCCAGCTGTGCTCGTGAGCAATTCCTGGCTTCACACAGTTACAAGGCCATGCTATGGACGAGCTGCTGGCTCAACTGGCCCTTCCTCCTGAGAGGAGGACATGGTGGGGCGTGGCTTGCTGGGCCTGGCCTACCATTTCCATAGGGAGCCCAAGGTGGAGTGAGCATGCGAAACTTAGCTTGCCACCTTGGCCACCACATGCTGCTCTAACTGCAACACCATACCAACCAACCACTTCAAAACTTACCTGCTGGTCAGGAGTCAGGAGGCCATCTGGCTGGCTGAGGGATAGGGCACAGCGCCATGGAAGGCATCAGAAACCCGAGCGGAGCTGGACTGTACACACAGAGCCACTCTAGGCAGCTGCACTCTTAGCCTCTTCCACTTCAAGGAGGCAAAGCAAATCTCAGCCTCCAGGGACAGAGGAGGAACTGCCTTCATTCCAGGCCCTCACTCTGGAAAAAGGGGTGATGGGTAGCCTAGGCCTACGGAGAACCAGTCTGTCATCAATCTTTGCAAAGCAAAGCTATTCTTTTGCCAACTGATTCAGAATGCTCTGCCTTCAAGGTACTAATTTCACACAGGAAATATACCAGGTATAGTTACTGAGCTGGGGTCATCCATAGAGATGGAACACCACAGACCCTAAGAGGTCAAGCCATGCTAGAGTGGGAAGACCTATCCACCTTCTGACCATACAAGGCAGAAGGCTCCGGGTCCTGGAACCAGACTCTCCCCAGGTTTTCCTTGTGCTGATGGCAAATACTGAACAAGTCTCACATCCTTTACTTCTAAGCCCAGGGATGCAGTCTCACTCCCTGACTCTGCTCTCTTCTAGAAGTAGTAAGCCTAGCTGGTAGGGAAACCACCCTCAGGGGTATGGGAAGGGGAAGTCTGTTCACTTTCCCTGTCTCCCATAATACTAGAGGTGGGGTGACACCCTCCCCCAGGCTCTCCAATCCTATAGAGCTAGCCCAGTTTCCAGGCAAGGCCCAGATGCCCTGGGACTTAGCATGAGGAGGGAGGTATAGGCATGGGGTGCTCATCTGTCCTGGGGCTGCAGAGCCCTGCCCCTTTTCTAGGTGGCAGTAGGAACACAGAAGCTAAGGCCACCAAAATCCTGTTTCTAGGAAATCTCCCAGAAACATTTAAGTAGACTACCAAACTACCCTTTCTCAGACGAGATTGGGTGCATTCAGGGTGGTATGTCCGTAGACAAACTACCCTTTCTCAATTAAAAAAAATCATTAAACTGCTAAAACCCCTCCCATGTACTACTTCTTATAAATCAGATATTTGTATAAACAAAAATAAAGGCAAAAATAAGGATGTTTTCAAAGGGAACTTAACTTTTTACGTGATAAAGACATGCACTTGTGGGTGGGTAGATGTAAATTCTCATTTGTGTTTTGAAATCCCAAATTAATGAACATGATAAACTGTTATTGCTGGCACTGGCTTTACCCCAAGTGGCCAAGTGGTACTGTCTGACTCTGAGTCCTTGGTGGATCCCCCCAATCTTCCCGACTCCAAACCTTTTCCTTTCCATTGATTTGGGACAGCCCTTGTCGACAAAGCACTGTAATTTATTTAATCCTCACAATGGAGAGGACATAAATACTGTTATTATCCCCACTGTAAAGATGCAGGTGAGCCCAAGCAGCCTGGCTGCTATACTGCCCAAAACATTGGCTTTGGAGACAAACTAGGTTCAAATCCTGGCCTGACACTCACTAACTACATAGTCTTAAGCTAGTTCTTTGACCTCTATTAATAAGCTATTGATGATGTGAGTAATTGTTTTTTGTTGTTGTTGCTGAGATGGCATCTCACTCGGTTGTCAGGCTGGAGAACAGTGGCGCCATCTCAGCTCACTGCAACCTCGCCTTCAGGGTTCAAGCAATTCTCCAGCCTCAGCCTCCTGAGTAGCTGGGATTACAGGCACGCGCCGCCACACCCGGCTAATGTTTGTATTTTTAGTAGAGACGGGGTTTCACCATGTTGGCCAGGATGGTCTTGATCTCTCGACCCTGTGATCTGCCCACCTGGGCCTCCCAAAGTGCTGGGATTACAGGCATGACCAACCGCACTCATGCCTGTAATACAAACATACAGTACACTGTCTTAATACACAGCAAACACTTAAAAAAAAACTTTTCAGCCAGGTAAGGTTGCTCATACCTGTAATCACAGTTACAAAAGATGCTAAGGCGAGAGGATTGCTTGAGCTCAGGATTTCAAGACCAGCTTGGGCAATATAGTAAGACACCATCCCTTTAAAAACAACAACTTCTCATAAGTACTATCATATTTTCTCCAAAAGATTATCTTTTTGCTGAACTAAGATTCACTTTCTAGTTTCCAGTGTCTTGAACATAGCTGTCTCATTCCTCCCCTCACAACATTTGAGTATCAAAAACTGCCGATATAAATTTAAGTATCTATACAAGTATATATTATTGTTCCTTGCTTAATGGGCATTCCCAAAAGCAGGTACACCATATGTTTTAGAAAAAAAAAAAAACCCTACATCTTCAACATTATCATACCTTTTTTAAAAAAAGGTTTAACCCTCATAATTACTTAAAGATACAGAGGATTTTGTAGGCAAGAAAACAGGTTCAGAAAAAATTATTCAGACAACCAGTAGGCATATTCAAACTGAGACTCTTAGGTTACTTAAGTTTTTTGAAGTCAAACCAGCAGAGTTATTCACCTTTAAGATGCTGCTTCCATAAATCGGAGGGATTAGCAGAACTGCTGGAGGAGTCTAATAACCATGGTAACAATTTAATGGATGGAGGGGGAAAAACCCTCCAGAATCTCTAATCTTCAGAATCTTGGAGCTAAGGATGGAACTCTAAGAGGTTTAATCAGATTAGTAGAATCAAAACTCACACACAAAGTAGGGAAATAAAGAGAGCTGACCTCCACGAAATACTGCTTTGTAACCTCTCAGTTTTCAACAGTGAATTTGTAGAATTGATACAAAATCTTTCACTTAATCCTATAAAAAATAAAGGATGACTTACATGAATCTTTTTAGGCTTTATAATTGAAAATTAAACAAGACACACATGTGCCTTGCTTAGAACTTTAGTAAGCTATCAATAATTAACCACTTACCAAAATATTAAAACAGCTACTGAACCCAACAGAAAAACAGGTAAACAGGCAGGACAGAGTAAGAAATTTAAATTTTTATTTATTTTTGACAAATACTGACATAACATCTACTATATGCCAAGCATGGGCTTGAGCCCTTTATAAATAGTAATTCATTTAATCCTCACAAGTGAATCACAGGGCACAGAAAAGTTAATTAATTTGTCCAAGTTCACACAGCTGATTAACTGTGAAGCCAGGATACAAACCCAGTCAGCATGGTTTCAAACATCCCATAAACATAAAATGTGTTTGAATTCATTCTAAATAACTGCATAATTAAAAACAACAGACACAATTTTGCCTCTCATGCTGGCAAAGATGAAATTGTTTGATTATAACCTACACTGGTAAGGATTTGAATAAACAAGTATTATCTTATATTACTGGTGGAATTGTAAACTTAACACTACCTTTTCAAGGGACAATTTGTCAAAATCTTGAAAAATTATACATGAAGAAACCTGTTACCCAACAGTATTTCTTACAACTATTCTTATAAAAGCACAGGCAGTTGTGCACAGGGAGATTCACTCTAGAACTGATTTGTAATAAAAACAAAAAAATACAACTTAAGTGTCCATCAACAGAAGAATGAAATAAATTATAGTATAACTACCCAATGTAATTAATACTGAGCCACTTTTTAGAAGCCTATATACTGGTATGCGCTACAAAAAAAATGTATAAAAATGCAATCAACATAGTAGCTAACAGAACAAAAAGTATTATAAAGCTAATGTGGGGTTTCTTAAGGATCTATATATGTATTGATGTGTGTCCATATGCACATATATGCACAGAAAATGTCCAGAAAGATCATCTAAGAAACTATTAACATTAATTGCCTTTGGGGAAGGAAAAGAGAAACAGAGAAGACATAGGGATAGCGTCTGTTCTTTGTCTTTAATACCATCAGACAGCTTTTGTTTTTGTAATTGTATACCATATTTATTACATTCCTGGAGTTTGAATGGCTTTACAAAAACATGCCATTTCAGAAGAGGATGGAATTAGGACAGTCTCAAGGATACCAAGCAAAACTTTGCTTTAAAATACTGAAAAAGAAACGTAAGCCAGGTGTCTAGGCACATGCCTGAAATCCCAGCACTCTGGGAGGTGAAGGCAGAAAGATCACTGGAGGCCACAAGTTCAAGCCAATCTGGTCAACATAGCAAGACCCTACCTCTACAAAAATTTAAAAATTAGGCAAGTGTAGTGCTGCATGCCTGTAGCCCAGCAACTGGGGAGCCTGAGGTGGGAGGACTGTGTAAGCCCAGAAGTTAGAGGCTACAGTGAGCTATGATCACACCACTGCACTCCAGCCTGGGTGACAGAGCAAGATTCTGTCTCTAAAAATAAATTTTAAAAAGATACAGATATTACTCAGGGACTCAGCCTAGATTAAGAGCGTATAAGAATCTCACAAATAATCCTTCCAGAAAAAAAAAAATCTAAAGGGGAAAAAAAAGTCAAAATGAACATCCCTGAAAAAGAAATTATAAAGAAAATGTACTCTCTTCTATCTCAGGGATAGAGATATAGAGATATGTTTTCCTTTATGTTTACTCGGTACAAGAGATAAAAATAAAGGAGGCCAGAGATATAGTATAAACCACTAATGTACAGTCAAAAACTATACTTTGAGTCCATCTTTGCTTTAACTAACTATATGACTTTGGGTAGTTGCTCAATGCCTCTTTTTCCAAGTCCTTCTCAAACGAGAAATTGAACTCAATTTCTAAGATCCTCCTAAGATCTAAAACTTTAAAATTTCATTACTTTATCATAGTTTGAAAAAGAATCTCTACACATAATCTAAGAACACACAGCCATGGATAAAAGTTTGCACTTAGGAATATAGCCATTTATTAAGGAAATGTTGCTGAAGTATCCCTGTCCACCACTGGGAACTCACCAGGAGTCAGGCTTCCAGCACATCTGGGTAGAGAAGGAACTCTGACATCTTTGGCTGTGCACAGAGGCAGAATGTTATCAAGTACTGTAGACAACTTGATGACTCAGTGGAGTTGCTTTAATACTTTTATTTTGGTTTCTTTATAAATTCTTGAATGTAAGCCAACCAGACTAGTGGATCTCTAGCTTCAGCACAAACATGAAATAACAACAACGCACACAGAAACTTTTATCAGAGAACACAGGCAGTTTTGCCATCAGCGACTTCAGTAAAAATTCTCCAAGAAGTGACTTTATGTAAAAACCCCATTACTACATACAACAGCCACATTAGGAAACGGGAAAAACAAGACTAATAAGCCCCTCACAATCTCAACAGAAAAAACAAGTACAAGGGCATGAAAAAGACAATCACCGAAGAAGAAATTTAACAGCAATAAATACTGAAAGAGGTCTACCAGTCTCAAAGAAATGCTAATTAAAAATAATGAAGAGAAAGTTTAAACCTATAAAAGTGGCAAAGATGACTAAAACCCACAAATACCCCCCAGTAGTAGGAACTCTGCAAGCAGGCACACTCACATACTGCTTACACAGGTGGCAACCAACACAAGCTTTCTAGAAAACAATTTGGCAAGAGGCACTAACAGCTTATAAAATGTTTACTTCCTTTCCCTATTAATTCCATGCCTGAAAACATATTTTACTAAAATAATTAGCAATTCATACAAAGGTATGTATTTTCTAAAGGGTTTTTTAAATGGAAAAAATATGGAAACAAAACAGGCCCAAATAAAATCATGGTACATTGGTACAATAAAATCTTAGGTTTTTGTTTGTTTGTTTTTGTTTTTGTTTTTAACAAACTAATGACATTATCTTTAAAAGGATAAAGTAAAAAATACAGAATATCTTGGGTTATTTGCTTCTAAGTGTTATGAGTGTTTTCCATTTTTTTTACGGAGACAGGGTGTTACGACTCTGTCACCGGGCTGGAGTGTGGTGGCACAATCAGAGCTCCCTGCAACCTCGACTTCCCAGGCTCAAGCAATCCTCCCTCCTCAGCTGAGACTATAGGCATGTTCCACAACACCTGACTCGTTTTTTTTTAATAGACAAGGTCTCACTACGTTGCCCAGGCTGGTCTCAAACTCCTAGACTCAAACAATCCTCCTGCCGCAGCCTCCCAAAGTGTTGGGATTACAGGGGTCAACCACTGGGCCCAGCCTATTTTCCAAATTATGTACACTGAGCATATCAACATTGGGCATGGATTCAAATACTGATATTCACTCACATTTTTACTTCTCTAGCAGTTTAAAGAAAATCTTAAGTATAATAAACATTCTAAGTCATTGACAGTTTTTTCTTCTTTAGTACAGAAAATAATGGTGTGCTTCATGATCAATTCTATGGGGTATCATGTTTATAATAAGAACATTAAAGTACTATAGATGAATGGTGTTCCCAAATTCCTATGTCGAGGCTCTAACTCCCAATGTGATGGTATTTGGAGATGGGGGCCTTTGGGAGACAATTAAGTTGGATGAGGTTGGATTAGATGGTTGGGTTATGTGAGCACAGGGCCTTCATGATGAGATTAGCACTCTTATAAGAAGACACCAGAAAACTTGCTATCCCTGTCTCTACCATGTGAGAACATAGGGAGAGGGCAACCACCTGCAAGCACCCAACCATGCTGACACCCTAATCTCAGACTTTCAGCCTGCAGCAGGGCAAGGGGACATAAGTTTCTATTGGTAAAGCCACTCAGTCAATGGTGCTTTGTTATGGCAGCCCAAGCAGACTAAGACAACACAAAGATGTACTATCAAAAATCAAAACATTTTTAACATCTGGTACTTGGAAAGAAACTTTCTAGATAAGTCATAAAGAAAATTTGCTTGGTGGGGAGTGAAAAGCAAGCCCTCACAAAGAAACAATGCACTAACATATAAATTCTTCAATTTGGGTAAGTGAAATAAAAACGCAAATGCACTAACATATAAATTCCTCAATTTGGGTAAGTGGAATAAAAACACAATCATCAGGAAGACAGCTGTGTGTAGGTGGCTCTCTTCCATCATTAAGCTGGAGTCTACATCCAGACTCTTAGCCTCTGCTATCAGCCAGTTTCATCACCTACAAAAACTCCAGACAAGATCTCAAACCGCTACAGCCACCTCCATATATGTCTCATATCAGAAACATCATCATTCCTGAGGACAACCCAGGGCATCAAGATCATCACCATGTACCAAATCTAGCAGTTGGAGGTTCTAAACCCCCTTTAAAATGGGCAACTCCCTGACATAAACTTTAAAAGTGTGAAGAATTAAAACCAGCTGTTCAGTTCCTTGTTTTACCTTTACCCAATGCACTGTGGTCACCAGAACACAGGACAAGAACTCAGGGTCTACGATGGTATTTTGATGGCTGATGAGTTATAACCTAAAAGGAGAGAGGGGAGTGGGAGAGAGAAGACACACAGATCCTGCTTTCTAATTCTGATTCTGGATGTGAATAAGGTTTCTCCATTTGATGCTCTAATCAGAGCTAGGGCTACCCAGCTGGTCACCCCTGATGGCCACCCTCATCAACTGCAAGACAACTGGTTGGACACAAAGCACCATCCCCTTAAGATGCTTATGAGGAATACTAAGTTTGGATTATCACTCACAAAATAAAAGTTGATCTACTTCAAAATCCTTCATAGCCTATCTCCCTACTCAGGAACTACATTTGCCAGTAGATTATATGAAATCAAATTTTTTACATTCCTGTAAGACAGAATTAAAACCTTAGAATTCCCCTTGTAGGAAGTGCAAATAGAAAACACGGAAAAGCAAAGCTGAAGCTTTTTATGGGAATTAAGTATACATGGAGCTTTTTGAAAACTAAGTCTGTACAAAATAAGACCTTTGTGTTTTACAGAAAAGGAGTTTTAATAAAAATCTGTGAAATAAAATTAGATTTGATAATTTAAAAACAAACCGAATTGCTGATTTGCCTACTCCTAATCAAGCTTCCTGTGGCATTTATACACATAAGTACAAAAAGAAACACAAAGAAGCATTGTCTGGGAGTTTTATCACATTCGTTATGATGATTCAGAGAGGTGGTGCCTTGCTGGAGATCTTATGTCATAAAAAGATCTTATTAGTCCAGGGTGACTGACTTCCCTTTCCTCTGGGGTCCAGAGCTTTCTCCAAGTATGCCCCCAACAGGCACACAGGCAGTTTAGCATGAAACCAGCTTGGGCCTTATGTGTAGGTACCTAATGATAAATGGTAGGTATCTGTTCTTTTCCCCTAATTCTTTCATCCTTTATATTTCCCAAAAACACATGGAAAAGCTACAAAGAGGTCAGGGGAAAAGGGCCCTCCATATAAAAAGATCTTCATTCACAAAGCATGTGTTGAGATAAAATTTTATAAATCGTACTTAGAAATCTATTCTCAAAACTGCTTGCCAACTCCCAAAATCCCTTTAGCAAGGAGAAAAGCCTTTCAGTTTAACTTCATAAAGAGAAAACCATAAAATGCAAGCACTTCATAGAGGTTAAAAGGTAAAATACATTATTTTGAAAGCATAAACCACTATAGAGCAGACAAATGACTCAGTGCTTCCCCAGTTTTGCTATACGGGAAAGGCTGAAGCTGGGAGAAGAGCCTTTAGTATCCAGAGGAAATGCCAGAATATTTGGGAATAGGAAGTCATGAAAAGAAGCTTCTAGAACATCACTCATCACCCGAGATCAGTCTTGTCTTCTCCATAACAGGAAAGGAACAAGAAGTTTTATTTATTTTTGTGTGTGTGTTTTAAGGATTTTGTTCTTTAAGGTACCACACAGTTTTCTCAAGAAAGAAAAGATGTACTGGGTATCTAGCAGAAGTCAAATGTCAAGCTAAAACACTTTTGCAGAAAGGTATTCTTATTCAACCCTGACAATATACCTATAAGGCAGTTTAATCAAGGTTAAGAAAATCTGTCCCAATTGAAGCTAAATAAGAGGTGCTTAAGTGGGGATGTGAGTCTGTATCCTCTAATTTCAAAGTCCACACTTTTTCTTGACTTTGTGATATAAATGAGGAACAACAAAGAGAAAATCTGAAGGAACCTATCAAACCAGAGGGAACAACCAGCATTCCTGCTTCTATTAAAAATCAGGCTGGGCGCCGTGGCTCACGCCTCTAATCTCAGCACTCTGCGAGGCTGAGGTGGGTAGATCACCTGAGGTTAGAAGTTTGAGACCAGCCTAGCCAACATGGTGAAAGCCCACCTCCATTAAAAATGCAGAAATTAGCTGGGTGTAGTGGCATATGCCTGTAATCTCAGCTACTTGGGAGGCTGAGGCAGGAGAATCGCTTGAACCTAGGAGGCAGAGGTTGCAATGATCCAAGATCACACCACTGCACTGCACTCCAGCCCAGGCAACAAAGTCAAGACTCCATCTCAAAAAGAATAAAAAGGAAAAAGAAAACAACCAGCACTTTGGGAGGTCAAGGCAGGTGGACCACCTGAGGTCAGGAGTTCGAGACCAGCCTGCCCAAAATGGCGAAACCCTGTCTCTACTAAAAACACACAAAAAATTAGCCAGGCATGGTGAGAGATGCCTATAATCCCAGCTACTCGGGAGGCTGAGGCAGGAGAATCATTTGAATTTGGGAGGCGGAGGTTGCGGTGAGCCAAGACCGCGCCACTGCACTCCAGCCTGGGAGACGAGAGTGACATTCCATCTCAAAAAAAAAAAATCAGACCAGTCCCATTCTATGTTTAAATCATGTTCTAACATTTTGAAGAATTTGTTTAAATGCCCCAGTAAAAAAAAAAAAAAAAAAAAAAATACAATACCTTTATACTAAATTATTTCTGCTTGTTTTGTTGCTTGGGAAACACTTTTGGAGAACGTTAACAAGAAGATACCAAATATTCATAGCTCAGCAAGATAGTCACTGCACAAAATTCCTAAATAATAGTCCACAACCACAGAAAATGGGCAATGGCAGCACAGAATAATCAAAAGCAGCTTCATATTTTCCAGATAAAACAAAGCATCGTTTGTATTGAGGCATGTTTAGAAGGTACCACTGAAAGCCAGGCTGCAGCCTGGAATGGCTTAAAATACCAAGTTTAACAATCACATCAATGGCTTTTAAACTTCAGAGGCAAATAGCTTCCTTCTACTTGAAATTCAAAGTGAAGAATTAGATGCAAAGCTAATAGATTAATTCAGTACACACAGAGACTTAGAGACCATCCAATGCTTTAATTAACATCATTAAAGTGTATTTAGTCAACCACCTGGGTTTTAATGAGAGCAAGGTAAAGGTCAATTTTTTTTTTTAAATAAGTTGCTTCAAACTAAGCCCCCCTACTGGGGAAAAATAAAAGAGTACAAATAATTTAACTGAAAAGACTAATATAGTTTTTTTTTGGTACATTAAGGAACTATTCCTTAATCAGTCCATACTTTAATTGAGGCAGTAATGCAATCAAAAGTTCTCAACTTTGCTGTTCTGCCTCAGCTTGAACCTACTTCCTCACCCAATACTGAACAACTAGGAGAATTAGAGTGGGCAAAACACTATATATTGAAGAGTGGTGGAAGGCAGGAGGAGGGACAGAGGGGGAAAGGGACCAGCCTTCTCTAGAGAGGGCAAGAGTCCTTGACCACCTGACGCTTCCAGAGTAAGGACAAAATCTCCAGGGTTTAAAGAAAAAACAAAAACACTACCAACCGTGAGCTTTCATTACATCATAGATGTAAGATCAAATTATATCTCATTTCTTGGAAACCAGTAGAAGAAAAAAATATTAGCTGAGCCATTTACTCGCTATGTGGCAGTAACAACTACCACAATGAGAGGTAATTAGATATCAGTGCTTCCTTAGTTTTTGAAGGGGAGGGAATCCGCCCAATGTCTATGACTGAAGAATCCTCCACAATGCATATGGTGGGAGAAAGTCAAGTCCACCTTGCACAAATCTTAGCCAAGAAGTCCAAACATACTCTTCCAGGCTCTCATGCAGCTAGAACTGAGGTATGTGAACCGGGCTCGGCCATTTACATGCACCTGCCTCACATTTTCAAATTGTCCTTGATTTTCCTTTAAGCAGTTTCACTTCCAGATGGATTTTTCAAATTTTATAGTGTTTAAAAAGACACATACACACAGGATTTTTAGAACCATGAAACTACTCTGTGATACAACAATGGTAGGTATGTCATTACAAATTTGTTCAAACCCACAGAATATACAATATCAAGAGTGACCCTGATGTTAACTATGGACTTCGGGTGATAACAATGTGTCAGTGTAGGTTCATCAGTTGTAACAAATGCACACCTCTGGTGAAGAATGTTGATTATGGTGGAAGCTATGTATGTGTGGGGGCAAATCTCTGAACCTTCCTCCAATTTTGGCTATGAACCTAAAACCACTCTTTAAACAAAAAGTCCTCTTTAAAAACTGGGGATTTCATTAGGGATTAAATGTAATGTCTACTTATGGAAGAGCTAGGTGGTTTAAAATAATGGATCAGCTTATTCAGAAAAACAGTATTTCTTTCCACTTATTCAAGTCTTCCTTTAAGTCCTTCAATAAACTTTTATCATTTTCTTTAATGTGAGGTTTGCACAGCTGGTACAGTGGCTCACACTTGTAATCCCAGCACTTTGGGAGGCTGAGGTGGGTGCATTACGTGGGCCCAGGAGTTTGAGACCAGCCTGGGCAACAAGGCAAAAACCCTGACTCTCTTAAAAACAACAACAACAAACCCCACAAAAATTAGCCAGGCATGGTAGCATGGTAGCTACTCAGGAGGCTGAGGTGAGAGGATTACTTGAGCCTTGGGAGGTCAAGGATGCAGTGAGCCGAGATTGCGCCACTGCACTCCAGCCTGGGTGACAGAACGAAACCAACTTAAAAAAAAAAAAAAAAAAAAAGGCTTGCACATTTCTTTTTAGGTTGATAAAATTTTGTTGCTATTGTAAAAAGGGATTTTTTTTTCCCCTATTAATTTTTACAAACAATGTTGCTGTACAAAGATACTAACTTCCTGTGTGGCTCTTAAATCCACTGTAAAAGACTACTGGGTCCAGATTTAATATGAGAATACTCTCAATCCTAAGAGTCTAGTACTTACTGAATTTTTAAACTAAGTAACCGTGTAATAATAGTAACATAAATGCTTTCTGATAGTAAAGGTCACTTAAAATTAAGAAACGTGGTAAAGGTTGTAGGCCTCTCTGGAGAGCTTCAAAATAAACACAGTGCCTCCTCTGCTTTTTTTAGATCAAGGTCCTAACATAAAGCAGGGAGAGGAAAAAATATAAGATGCCCTCATCTGGCCTTCTTCCTAAATTATGGTTTAACACTGATTTTTGCTCCCTTAGGCCAAACTCAAGGTCCAGTGCTCATTTGCACTGATGGAACAGCAGGAACAAGGTGAATATGCGCTCTGAAAAACAAATGGTAAAGTTTTAAAAATTACATTTTCCAGCATGCTTCTATAGCCTCTCCTTTTTGCCCAGCTAGAAGCATTTCCTAGGTAAAAATGCATAATCTCAAAAAAAAATTCTGCTAATTATTTTGAGTTTACTCGATGATTTAATAGTTTAAGTTTCACCGTATATAATATTGCAAATATCCACCGGCATGGTGGCTCATGCCTGTAATCCTAGCACTTTGCGAGGCCAAGGTGGGTGGATCACTTGAGGTTAGAAGTTCAAGACCAGCCTGGCCAACATGGTGAAACCTTATCTCTACCAAAGATACAAAAATTAGC
Source organism: Cacajao melanocephalus (assembly GCA_963573385.1). Taxonomy (NCBI): domain Eukaryota; kingdom Metazoa; phylum Chordata; class Mammalia; order Primates; family Pitheciidae; genus Cacajao; species Cacajao melanocephalus. Next base: position 46,155 of record CAUYLG010010816.1, on the reverse strand, counting down.
TGGGTGTGGTAGCATGCCCCTGTAATCCCAGCTACAGGGAGGCTGAGGCAGGAGAATTGTTTAAACCCAAGAGGCAGAGGTTGCAGTGAGCCCAGATGGTACGCAACTACGCTCCAGCCTGGGCAACAGAGCAAGACTCTCAAAAGAAAGAAAAAAACAACAACAAACATAATATTGCAAATATCCTTATATACATATAGCTTGAATTCAGTATTTGCTACAGTTTTACCTATAGATACATGTGATAACTTCTTTTTAGGGATAATTGAAGTAATAACACCTGTTCAATACTTCTGAAAAACATTTGGTTTCCATTGAAGAATACAAAGTTTATCTCAGTTATTGCATTTTCCAAATTCTCAAAACAGGTTTAACATAAAAGAGTAGTAAAAGACTGCCTGCAAAAACAACCTGCAAAGGACATGAAAAGCTGAAATCAAGTTTTTAGACATATTTCCTAAATCTCCACGATTATGAGTTCAGTTCAAGTATATGGGAATGACTTTCGTCTTTGCAACAAAAATGGGTTTTAATTGGAAACAGTGCAGCAAAATTTTTCCATATTGCAGGATATATTATTACCCAAGTTTCAGAGCAGTCTTGGTAGATTAGCCGGCTTTAATTTATAGAAAAACTTAGCTATGATTTACTTATATAATGAGAGCTGGCATGGACTCAGCATATGAGTGGCCAAATTCCAAGTATTTTCTCCAACCATCCTGTGACATAACTTCATCAGGATTTAAAATTCCATCTGCTTTGTTGCTAGCCTAATACAACCAGGTTCTAGTTAAAAGCAAAAAGGCACATACCATGCAGATGTTTTATGGGAAACGTTCCCATCGCTTTTTCAAGTTGGTTTGTATTAGTGAAAAAGCCATAATGTGGAAATTATTATGAAGAAATTATTCAGAAAAAGCAGTAGTTGCTTTTAAAGACCAAAGGGAGAAATAAACCCAAAATCACATGCTCTTAAATTGGAAAAGTTTCAATGCAAACTATTGTTCCTGTCTGGTGTGTCTGAAAGGCACAGGTGCTCAAGATCATTAATATATTGCTATTTCTCTTAAGTTTGGCACCGATCAAAGAAGACGGTAGGCCTGTTCTGAAGAACTGTTACTGATTAGGGAGTTTAGGCTTGGGGACCCCAGTCCTGAGAAAAATAACCCACTGGTTGGCAGTTCCAACCCAACAGACAACTTAAGATCTAAATTTATGCTGGAAATTACAAAGGCTTCTAAAGAAGCAAATAACACAGTTCCTATGATTGGTGCCAGATGAGCCAAAACTGAAAACAGTTTTTTGTTATTATTTTTAAACAGCTTTCAGAAAACTAACAAGAAAGACATTTTGGCCTTGATCCAGCAGAGGGTGAATGTCCCCCTGGATAGAAGTCCTGTTAACTGAAATTTCTCCACAGTCACAATCCTAATTAATTATTCAAAGCCAGGGGTTGATTTTCTAAGGTTAACTATGGTCTCCTGTTGATGTCATTAAAAACTAGTTTCTCCTTTTCTTCAGTATCTGCTTACCCAGGCACTGATGAGAAGCTTTAACAGCAGCCTTGCAATATAGGCTCTACTTTTAAGGTGAGTTTGTCATTTTGCACACTTGGTTTAAGGTATAATTAGCAATAAATAGAAATTGTGTCTAGGTTCTATATAACCAAAAACTTTAGAAATCCACTTATTCTCTTAGATAAGGATGGAAACAACAGACATTAAGATTATCAAAAGGCATTGCAAGATCCTTTGAATTAAGGAGTTAACCATAATTTTGTGATGCTTCAGTAATAAACATACTTCTTAAAACAGAAATTAAAACTGAAACATTATTTGACATAGTAACTCAGAAAACCAGTCATTCTCCAAGGAGACTGGATTAACATGAGTTTACAGAGTGAAATGCAACATTTCAGGCAAGTCAATTCATGCTAACATATTTTTATTGTGCAATACAGGTAGACAATATATAGTTTTTCTGCAAGAGAAAAAGGGTGTAACAGTGAGTGTTCACCAAAATATCTTAGAGTAGGTTGGAATATAATGCTAATTGAGTCACAATGACAATATGCACCCAAACTCTACAAACAAGAATGAAATTTAAGCCAAATTAAGTAGTTCTCATCATAATGAAAACAAGCAGTCTGGCATTAAGTGGGGCTCCACCTGTTAGGAGTAAAATTTGATACTCCAAAAGATGACGACCAGTCAGCCAGCAATTGGTCAAACATATAAAATGTAATCACATGTGGGAAAATGAATGGGCTTTCTAGAAACCAAATTCCTGAACACACCTGCTATCCCTCAATGTCTTTAACTTTGACTCCCTCGAGATCTGAATGACCTATCAAAATTATGAGCCTTTAAAGTCTCTGGGAAAGGATTTGGTTATAACCCAAACTCAATTCTCAAAGTCACTTCTCATAAGAAAGCTCAAAATTATGTTTCCTCTCCTTTTTCTTTTTTAAGAGACACGGTCTGGCTCTGTTGCCCAGGCTGGAGTACAGTGACATTATCACAGCTCACTGCAGCCTCGAACTCCTGGGCTCAAGAGATTCTCCTGCCAGAGCCTCCCAAGTAGCTACGATTTACACACATATGTCACCATACCCGACTAATTTTTTAAATTTTTTTTGTAGAGGTAAGTTGTCTCATTTTGTTGCCCAGGCTGGTCTTGAATTCCTGGCCTCAAGCAATCCTCCTGCCTTGGCCTCTCAAACTGTTGAGATTACAGGAGTGGGCCACCATGCCTGGCCTATTTCATTTCTCATAGCCTCCAGCAAAGTTTGTTCTAACCCAGGTAACCCTCTCTGACCCACTCCCAAAGCAACAAATCCACCCAACCTGGGGTGAGGAGAAGCTTGCCACCCGCTGTCCGTGACTGGACTCCTTTTTGCACACATACCTGCTTCCTTCTTGCCTCCCTTTCCTCCCTCTCGGCTCTTCTTCAGCACAGCCTTTAACATTTTCAACACTCTTGTTTCTAAAGAGAAAAGGAGCAGAGAGAAGAGGAATTAAACACTGGAAGTTGGAATATAACTTGTGCATTGACAAAAGAGGTAACTTGTGTTCAAACAAACAGATCGCTTACGGTACCTTGAGTTTTACATTAATTTTCAATGAATAAACTATGGTGGGCAACTAAATGCTGAAGACACAAGGAATGTTCTAAAACTTTTAATGAAGCGATCAGTGTTGTTAGAAAAGCTAAAAAAAAACATACAATAGTGCATTCTCAGCATTCCACATCTAATTAAGGTTATGAGGCTAAACCTGGGTACAGTTCTCCAAGATATTTGGCACTGCTTCCCAACCCCAGCTCATCAAAAGAAGGCACTAGAACACAGAATCAAAAAGATAATGAAAGAAGCTACATGGTTAAAGGCAATGTTTTACAGGTGTTACTAATTATATAATCACAAGGAAAACATTTTGGAAGGTTATGAAATGAGGCATACCTTATAAACATTCAAAATAAATACAGAGGGAACACATTTTAACCCTAATCAGGGAACCCGATTAAACAGCACACACTACAGTGGGTTTTTACTATATATAGTTATAACTTTGGGGTGGGGAGTGGAGGTAAGTAGAATAGGCCTGTGGCATTACGGCCAAATCCTTTAAAGGAGCTGTATCTTTAAGCAGGGTTGTACTGACTTGTAAAAAACACCGCAATGGCCCAGGCCTAAGATGAAACACGAAACCATCTCAACAGCAAGAGAAGACAAAAAGACCATTATTTCATCATGAAGCCAGTCTCCTTTAAGCTCCCTCGCTCTCTCCGCACTAGTAACTCAGATGAGATGACTCAACAACCCCAGACAGTAACCAATCTTAGTGGGTTGTGTTACCCATCACACCTTTATTAATGCACTAAGAGGGAAGCAGAAGGCAAGCAGGTCTCTCTTGAACAGGCAAGAACAGGGTGGGGTAGGGAGGGGAGAAATGAGGATGGGGAAGGGGAGGGAGCAGAGGAAGTGAGGCAAGGAGGGAGAAACTCCCATATAAGAATGCTCCCAGATCTGCCTAGTTAGTGCAAATGCTTCAAATGGCCTCAGTGTAACACACCACAAACCATCTCTCAGCCCCCAGAGTAAACAAGTTTTGTGGGACCCACTGAGAAGGCTAAGGAACCCCAATGTGTTGCCATTCACAGAGTCACACAACATAAGCACACAGGGTGACCTTTCTTATCATTTGGTCCAAGCCTGTATTTGTTTTCCCAAGCCCTTTGTTTTACTGATCAAGAAACAGAGACCCAGGGAGGCTAGCTTGCCAGGGGTCAGGCAGCTAGTTAACAGCAGGGCCAGAATCCAAATCTGCAGCAGCCCAGCAGGACCACCTTCCTCCCCTCCACCAGGCTGGCCTCTCCTCACAGATCACTGACAGCTTTGAGCAACAACAAACAAAATTGAGTGATATTAGAAAGATAGTATCTTAGGCAGAATTTGGAAAAAGCCATACTGAAGGTTATCGGAATAAAATCATCTGACACAGAAGTTTTTACATACTGAAGGGGCATGGCTTAGAGCCTAATTCTCTTTTTGAAAATGATGCTTGAATAAACTGTGGCAAAAAGATTTAGGTTTCACCTAAAGAACAAACACTAAAGCTGGAAGGGAGGGAAATGATGGAAAACACAAACTCCTCTTAAAAATCACACTTCAGAGAAAACAATAAAAAATACTGTAGTATAAAAAAAATGGCAGGAAAACTCAATCATCAGTAGATGCCTGGTAAACCCAGACATCTTCAACCAATCAACCTTTGGGGTTTATAATTTAGCAAAAACAATCTACTTTAAAAATAAGAAAAATATTGATGGAGCCATGCAACCAAAGCTTGTCTAAGGTCCCTGGCACCAGCCTTGGTGAACTCTTCCACAGCCATATGTTTACCTGGATCACTGACCAGCTCAGGTCCCACAACGCCTATGAAGCTGCTCCTGATCAATCATTCAGGTCATCACCAGTTGGCAGCAGACCTACCATGCCACTCAGAACAGGCATCCCATGGGGCAAGGGCTAAGTAACACTGACTTTGGTATCTCATCCCAGACACCCTGTTTTCCTATTTTGGGCCACTCACCTATTTTCAGTACAGCCATACCTTCCTCATCAGTGGTCCTAATTGAAAGAGGCTATCAAATATCTACTGTAATTTTTTCTTCTAGTTCCTGTTTTCCTCCATAAATAGCAATTCAAGAGAAATAGCTTAAATTTTATATTCTAAAAAAAAGCTATTCAAAGTGCAACCTGGAGAAACTTTAACTGATTATACCTGAGTGCAAAAATAAAGAACCATCCTTCTCTCCCCGAGACTAGAAAGGAAAAAAGTAAGTCTTCCCAGCAAGTTAAATTCTGAAATTAACACAGGTCAGAGTAGAGCTATACAAAGTCATGTGGAAGTCTCAATCCTCTCTGGCCTAAAACCCATAACTGGAATTTGATAGTCACCAATGGACATACAGGCTATGCCCACCAAAAGGGGGATGGTCGGAAATAGCATGAATAGGAATAGGCCATAGGGGCCAATGATGACAGTATACTCCAGAGAAGACTATCCAGCATGCTGGACAGTATCTGCACTTATAAACACACACCCCCACATCCAATTCTGGAAATGGGCACATTGGGCTGTTGGAGCTGGGTGCTATTACACATTGACATGATACAACCACTTTTCCTTGTACTGTTCATACTGAGAAGGGTCTCATAATTTGGCTCCTTTCTTAGTCTGTAAACAGTGGGGAGAGAGTGTGCTGGTCCAGTTCTCACAACTGTCTGGCTTGCTGACAGACGCAATTCTCAGAGTAACTTAATAAACTGGTACTCCAGCTTTAAAAAAAAGCTCTCATGAACTTTTGCTTTATTAAAAGGAGTCACTTTGTCCAGTCCCATCCACATAAGACACGGAGAATGTTGAGTTTCTGAGGACCAAAGGAAAAACAGTGGTAAATTCCTCAATGGAAATGGCACCGTGAAGTCCACCTGTGTAGGCAGCCAGCAGGCTCTCCTCTTCTGCATCATCACACTTCCCCTTCTGCAGCAACTTCAACTACTGTCATTTTTCCCATTAAAGGGTGGTGAATACTGAGCTGTCGTGGACATGAACCAGATAGAAATGAGGCAAACCAGCCTTTCTAACACAGTAATTCAGACTTAGCAGATTAAATGACAAGCCCAACACACTGTGTGGTAAGGAAGTACTTATGGACAAGGATCATGGGATAAATCATAATAAATAGTATTCTTTTTTACAACGTATTTTTTTTTTTGAGATGCCATCTTACTCTATTGCCCAGGCTGGAGTGGAGTGCAGTGGCATGATTTCGACTGACTACAACCTCCACCTCCTGAGTTCAAGCTATTTTCTTGCCTCAGCCTCCCGAGTAGCTGGGATTACAGGCACCCACCACCACACCCGGCTAATTTTTGTATTTTTAGTACAGAAGGGGTTTCACCATCTTGGCCAGGCTGGTCTCAAACTCCTGACCTCAGGTGATCCGCCCACCTTAGCTTCCCAAAGTGCTGGGATGACAGGTGTGAACCACTGCGCCCAGCCTACTTTAGATATATTATAGACCAAAGGCACAGGTATAACTCAAATACAAACCAAACAGAATCCCTCAAGTTCTGCCCCATAAAAACTTAGCCTCTATGACAGCAAGTAGAACAAATGTACCATTGGACTCAAATACTTAAGAGTAAGTCTTTGAAAAAGTGAAGAGCATCAGATGTCATTTCTTCCCACTACATACTTTTGAGGAAGAGAGTGTATGGGAGAAAAGGTATCTTTTCCCCGCCCATGGCAAGTTTCATGGCTGACACCCCTATAACAAAAGACAGATTAACAAGAGAAAGGCATAACAAATTTATTCAAGCAAAGTTCTGCATGACACAGGAATGCCTCCAGAATTGAGAATCCAGAGACCCAGGAAACTATTTTTAGGCTTAAGCACAATGAAGAACGGACGGCCATGTAGAAGCATGACTGAACAAATGGAATGAGGCCTAATAATAATTGGAGTGGGGGGCCTTAGCAAGGCCTGCCTGTCCAGATTCTTCCTGTCCTCTGGGTACAGGGCAAGACCTCACCAGAATGAGAGTCTTATAACTCACTGTCAGGTGAGATAGGTCAGAGAATTTCTTCATGACCATGCTTCAGGGGAGAAAGGCAGGAGGAGGCAGAGGGAGAAAGGCAAAGGGACCTCCTTTCTTCTGCAGTTTCTCTTATAAGCCAAGGTACCATACTGGGGGTATCCTGTCCTGAGCTCCAACAAAAGGAAAGACCAGCTGAAACTGACTAATAGAAGTAAATTTCCTGTAATGTTCATTGAGAAGAAAAGGTGAACAGTAGATAATATTACTCTTAGAAGGCCAAGGGCTTGAAGTCACCTAAATTTCTACTATCATTCAACATGCAAGTTTCCCAAATGTCACAGATTCTTCTTTTAAAACCCCCAGAAGTTAGATTGACTATCAAAAGCTTACTTTTACTTCTGGTATTTCTCCTTCAGCACACCAAGTCTTTGAGGACAGGCACAACCTCTCTACATTATGTATTTGAATTCTGCACAGCATGTTGTGTTCGCATACAAAATATAACAAAAAGCACCCTACACAAAATAGTAAGATGATTCCAAAACAAGACAAAATCTATTTCAGCTTATAATCACAATGGCAGTATCATAGCCATGACCACCTTGTCTGAGATCATAGAAGAGCACTAGCAGTAAAGTGTTTCTCTTCTGGAGTGCCATACTGCCCGTTTACACAATTTCAAGTGGAATCTGGGAGCTGAGGGCGGAGACTATGTTTATTATTTAACATATACAAACAGAAGCCAGAACACAGGCTTTGCATCTACCCAGTTCTCAGTATTTGTTGACAGGCTGCAATGAACACAGATAAGCAATTTCCTCCAAATAAAGCAATTAACCAACATTTATAGCAGTTTATAATTGACAAAGAACATTCCTATATATTCACACTTGCAAGGAATGCAAGAAAATATTCCAATTAAAGAATGAGTGTTGGATTAGCAATTGCAGCTTTTCATTCTACATACATTTGTAAGTAGCCACCCTGTGCCAAACAACAAGAGACACAAAGGCAAGTACAATCTGATAGCAGAGTAAGACACTATGAGGACATACATGGGCAGGAAGCTAACAATATTCATGCCTCCATTTTCTCTACAAAGTAAAAACAAGGTAAGAGAGGTGCAATGAAGGTTCAGAATAGCCTTGTAGAGGAGAGGAAGGCACGTAAGAGATTAAAAGGACAGCTGGCTAAGCATGGCGGCTATACCTATAATCCTGGCACTTTGGGAGGATCCTTTGAGCCCAGGAGTTTGAGACCAGCCTGGGCAACAGGGAAAGCCTCTCTCAGAAAAACCAAAAACAATAAAATGGACAGCTGAACAGCTCTGATCATCCAAACTAGGCTCCAGACCAGGCCATAACACCAAATGATGAAACTACTCCTATCCTCAAAGGCTCAGAAGTAGCATCACCGCGTCATGTAACGCATCTATGGTTCTGGGTTAGTGGAATATTTGCCATCTGGCATACACCATCTGCCTGCTCCTGTAGTTCACGGATATATCCGATGACAAGAAATAGTACATATGCCAGGGAGCTTCTGATTATGACTGAAGCCAATGGCCGGATGTGATATTCAAGCTAGACCTAGACTTTCCTAATCTGCCCAACTTCACGGATGGGAAGAACAAGGTCACCCAGAGCAATGCCATCTTGTGCTACATTGCTGGCAAGCACGTGTGGCGAGACTGAAGAAAAGATTCAAGTGGACATTTTAGAGAACCAAGCAACAGATTTCCGCACACAACTGATACAGCGCTGTTACAACTCTGACCATGAAAAATGAAAACCTCGGTACTTGGAACACCTATCTGGACAACTGGAACAATTCTCCATGTTCCTGGGAGAAATTCTCATGGTTTGCAGTGGAAAGCTCATCTTTGTGGATTTTCCCATCTATGACATCTTGGACCAGAACTGCATGTTTGAGCCCAAGTGCCTGGATGAGTTCCCACATCTGAAGGTTTTCACGTGCCGTCTGGAGGCTTTGGAGAAAACTGCTGCCTACGTGCAGCCTGACTGCTTCTTCCAGACGACCATCAACAAGATGGCCCAGTGGGGCAACAAGCTTTTATGCCGAGCTAGAGGCAGACTTGCACTGCTTGTTTTGTTTCAGCCTGTTCCTAGGGGGCCTGCACTCCTTTTTGCCTTTTACATAAATAGCACTTTGGCTAAAATAAATAAATAAATAAGCTGTGCGGCCAATTCCCTCCTCTGATCCTCAGCTCCTAGAACCCGGATGGTCCAGAGAATGTAGGATCTGGTCAACGATCAGGAGTTCACAGTGCAGGTGCCAGTACAGGAGTGCTCAGAGTGGTGTGCTATGGAATCAAGGCTGGTCAGGATGGGTATGAACCCCTGAGAGGTAGGATAGCAGAGAGAAAAAGTATGGTGTCTCAAAGAGATCAAAGAAAACAGAGTCGATATAAATAAATAGGGAAGTTGAAAAGAGTATGGTTCTTTTCAATGAATGTTTAAATTTTGGATGTGGAACAATTCTAGACAATGATAAAGCCCATAGGACTAGTAAAGGTGGAGCTGTGATGGGAACCCAGGCCTAATTTGAAAGCTCAGGCACTGAACAGCTGCCTCCAAAGTCCTCAATGAACTGGAAGTAGGGGGAACAGGGAGGTGATCAGGACAGCATAGAATATACGCCTCAAAGAAAGTGAGGTGCCGGGTGCAGTGGTGCATGCCTACAGTCCCAGCTACTCGGGAGGCTGAGGTGGGAGGATCGCTTGAGCCTAGGAGTTCTGGGCTGTAGTGCGCTATGCCGAGCGGGTGTCCGCACTAAGTTCGGCATCAATATGGTGACCTCCCGGGAGTGGGGAACCATCAGGTTGCCTAAGGAGGGGTGAACTGGCGCAGGTCAGAAACAGAGCAGGTCAAAACTCCCGTGCTGATCAGTAGTGGGATCATGCCTGTAAATAGCCACTGCACTCCAGCCTGGGCAACTTAGTGAGACCCCGTCTCTAAAATAAAAAAAAATAAAAAAGAAAGGGAGGCTTTGCATGAGGATGAAAGTGTAGCTGTTATAGATACCAACATCAACTCAGGGCCCCAGTAACCATGCAGCTAAAAGCTCCTGGAGAACCATCTGGGGTTTGAGTATGACCCACAGCCTGAGTGTGGTCTCCTCCTCTCACACAACTCTGTGGACGAGGTGGCTGGGGCCACAGGGTATTTCCTTGTGAAAGGTTTATGGCAACTGGAAACCCAAGCCCCAGTCCTCCTTACGGCAGTTAGCTCCACAACCACCACACTCAGAATTACATTCTCTTCTCTTTTCCTTTCTCTTTCCTGTTGTTTCCCACTTGTGTCACACAACAGAGCTACAATTCCCAACTTACACTGCCCATCTTCCTCATGTGCAATTGCAACTCCCAGAATACAGGTAGGAGGCATTATGTATACAAAGCAATTCTGGACAAGTTATTACTTCACCAAGAATACTGTTCCCTTTCCTGCTGCATTGGATAATTTCAGGTCTCTTCCACCTGTAGGCATTATACTTTTTAAGGGGGAAACTTTCGTGTTCCTAAGACCACTGTATTCACAGTACATAATAAACCATCACCACAGATGAAAAAGGAACCCCTCAGAGGAGGCCACAGTATGTGTGATAAGTTTTTCGTATGAAAAGAGAAGAGACCTTGAAGACATTTCAAAAAGTGTTAAAAGGTACTCTTATCAATGCCAGCTGAATGAAGTCTGGTATTATAAACCTAAGGAAATTAAAAATTTTTAAATGCACTGCATCTGGCCTCAAAGTGAAGGGTCAGACAGCCTCAAAGATGCCTGTGAAAGGCAGCTATTCATCACAAAAGATCTCTTGCTTATGTAGCTGACAGATGGATCTTTCACTTAATGCTCAGGATATAAGCCATCAAAAACCCTCCTCTGCCTATTAGTGACTTGCAATTACTTGCTGAACAAGGTTATAACCTCCCCAGGACCTAATTTCATTAGGATGGGAGTTCTCAATACCCATGTAGAGTTTTAAAACTCCACCAGGTGATTCTAAGGTGCAGCCGGCAACCCTTATTTACCACTTAACCATATGCCTGGCCCTGCTCTAAGCACTTACTTAGCATGCATATAGTCATTAAATCCTCACAACCATCATCTGAGGAAGGTACTGTTAATCTCCGTTCCACAGAGGCACAAACTAGTGACTTGCCCAGGATCACACAACTCAGTGTGCATCCAGGCAGTCTAGCTCCCCAGCCTGACCATGAAATCAGTCTACTCAGCCTCCTCTTCCACATGAAAAGGAGAGACCAGCCTCCAGGGAGTGGTGAGAGTCAAACAAAGGCAAAACTGCTCAACAGATGAAAAAATAAATCGTCTTTGGCCAAACATACACACACACTTACATACACTTCACTCCTAAAGCAGCATCCCATGCTGTAAATCTATCCCGAAAAAAAAAAAAAAATCTGCTTCCATTGAAAGACACCTACAGTACAATCCCTCGAGTTATCAGTTATTTCAAACTACAGTGTTGTCCGCATGTGACCTGGAGACACCATGCAACAGAACATATGCTAAAATGACCAAGCTCTCGAGTTCATTAGCCCACATGCCAATGTGGAGGATTTGGGGAGGCAGAGACCTTTGTGTCATACAAGCAACGCTGCTCCTATTCCTAACACCCAGAAGTTAGCAACTAGGTTAATTCAAACCACCTCATTTCTTGTGAATAAATTGTATAAAGCTTGTTAAACGGTGACAGGATGCAGTGAGGAATGGCCGGATGATCTCAATGTCTTTCTCTGCACAATTTTACACAGTCTAATAAATTTAGTGAGGTTTTAACCTTGGATATCAAGTTCTAAATTAAACCAGGATATGCTACAGTGATAGTACAGTGGAGAGCTGAATCAAATTCATACAAGCCACACAGCATCATCTCTTCCCATAGCTAAAGCAATCATATCAGCATATGCATCTCTATGCTCTCCTCTGGAATTTGTAAGGGAAACCATTCTTGGCCATAAACATTTGGTTGCAGTAAGCAGTCTCACAGAAGCCTGTGTGAAAGGCCATATGGGCATGGACAATGGCTTTATTTTTTCCCCCTCCTTTAAGCTCTATTGGACTTGAAGGCTTAATTTTTTAATTAACTACAACAGCCCCACAAGGGGAATACCAGAGCTCCAGATGATAAAAGTCACAGACAAGTTATGCTAGAAATCAAAGCCCAAATGAGATTTAAAAAAAAAAAAAAAATCCAGGTTTAATGTTAACAAATCTGGTCTCAAACAGGATGAGAAAGACACAAGGGTGCCATCCAAGGCATGAATCTGTAACCTTTTAAGTGCCATGGATGGCTTTAGTAATCTGTACCCTCTACTCAGAATGTTTTTGAATTATTTTTAAGTAGTGTGATCACAAAGAAAACGAATTATATTGAAATACGGATAGCAAAATGTTTAAAAAGCAAACCTGATACACTAAAGCATGCTTAATGCATAAGATACAGCAGCAGGTTTTATAACTACCGCAATTTTTAAAGCAGTGATAGGTGTAAATGTATTTTAAACTATCTCCACAATACGATACAAAATTCAGTTCGTTTCCATGTGACAAAGTTACAGGTCTTGTTATCCTATGTGGTTGGTTGCCCACTTTCATGACTGAAGCAATGGCTATATTTTGGCTAGAGGTTTGTGAAAATACAGTTAAGTTTTTCTCCACCCATCCAAGTTCGCAGATTCCTTAGTCTACTTTGTACTGTTGTCACAGAATATCACAGAGAGGGTGATTTATAAACAACAGAAATTTGTTAAAAACTTCTATTTGACTCACAGTTCTGGAAGCTGGGCAGTCCAAGATTGAGGGGCCCACTTCTGGGGAGTGCCTTCTTACTGCACCATCCCATAAAATTCAGAAAATTAAGCAGTAACCTACTGATTGCACACATTAGCAGGATCAGGTATTTCACATACACTCCACCGCTAGCAATTAAAGGCAAGTCCCATGATTCATTTTCAGAATAGTCTGTAAAAGTCCTATTTATCAAGAAAGTCCATCGCCACCAAATTACTAACTCATCTACAAAAACCAGGACTGGCATAAAAGGAGAAAGACTCCAGAAATGTACTGTGAGAGACGATGTACAAAAACAAAATGCCAGATTTCATATTTCAGACGAGTTTTTAATACACCCTGTTGGCTTTGTTGTTTTCTTGGTGCTCTCCTCACTCCTTTTCACAGTATTTGTACTCTGGAAGCTGCAGTGTTCCAGTTAACTGGATCAGGCTTCCTAGTTTATGTGGTACCCAAGGCTTGGCCTCTCCCACCCAACTGCCTCATACAGTCAGGCCATTCCCCAGCTGCATGCCCTAAATCAGGGGATGCCCGTAGGAAGATAAATATAATTCAGAGTCCAAAATACATGGACTTACACTGGACCTTTGCCAGTTTCTCATGGATCCTGGGTAACCGAGATGGTTTTTGTTTTCATGGTTAGAAACAGCTGCAAGAGCGCAATACTCTTTCTAGACTAATAAAATAACCTAAGTCTGGCTTAGTATTTCAGCTGTGGCAGCAGCCAAACTTCCCAGAATGGTACAAGCCTTGTGCAGTTCTGGAAGAGCTGAGGTGGTAGTTCAGAACTAAACTGCAGGCATTCAAACCCAACCCAACAGCAAACACGCAAACACACACACACACACACACCCCACTTCAACTAAATTTTGAATTACAGAGGTAATTCCTATGGGTGGAGATGACATGTTATTTGTAGGGGTCCCATAAAACTAACCAAACCTACGAAGTTCAAGCCTTATACCTGAAGGTATGTTACATGCCATGTATGAACATCAGATGTTTTTCCTCTAAAACCCAGTGAAAGGTTCAATTAAAGCACTTAGTAACTCTGCAATGAAACCTTTGATCACCAATTCTGTCACCACTTCTCTTAACACACACAGTATGAAACCTATCGCAGACTTAAGGAACAGAAATCGCTATTGTGAACCAGCACAGAAAACGACACACGCACACACACACACGCACACAGCTTACTTTTCTTGAGGAGGAATATGGAGTTGCAGAAGCTATTTTATCCAAATGAAGAGCACTCCTTAAACACTCTTGTACATGTAGCCCAGTTACCAAGCTATTTCCTAAATTTAAGTGTGTGGTCCAAATGTCTCCCACTAAAGAAAAACAGCCCAATTAGAACCCAGTGGAAAACAAGACACATGTTTCTTGAATGGCTTTGAATTAGAGACAGTGGATGTAAAATTGTTCTAGATATAATGAAGATGTTGCACAGATGTACTAAGTTTTCATGGTCTCAGCAAAACATCTTCCTGGTACAGCAAAATATGAGAGTCTGCAAAGCTGGATATAAAATAATTTTTAAAATATCTGATTTTTGTTTTTATTCAGTAAAACTGCTCAAGCCAACTCTTTTGCCTTCTCACAAACCCAATGAAGCCCATATTTCAATGTACTTACAATTTACCGAAAACTATACAACTACATTCATCTCCAATGATATAACTTTTGATAATTATCTCATTGATACCATAAATCAATGTAAATGGAAGATTTATCTATACAAACGGAAGACCTTCACTTCACAAATCCAGCAACCAACCACAAAAGCATGGCAGAGGTAGGGACACTTATTTCAGACACCCTCCTATTTAGTCCTCACAACCACCATGTAGAAACTATAATTATCCTTTCAACAGATAAGGAAATTAAGACTTAGAAAATCTTAGCAACCTGCTCCAGGTCACACCTTGGCTCTTAACACCTCATTCCACTTCTTCCTTTGGAGGAAAGACATGCACTAAAACCATGCCTTGGCACCCTAAGCCTTGGATTTCCAGATAAAAATCACATTCAATAACAAGCCTCTGTTACACAGCATGGGGTCTAAAGATAAATGGCAGAACTGCAACGCTGTTCTCATAACCTGGCTTAATTTAAAACTATATCACAGGTTGGGTGTGGTGGCTCACACCTGTAATCAACACTTAGGAAGGCCAAGGTAGGAAGATTACTTGAGTCCAGGAGTTTGAGACCAGCAATGAGACTTCGTTTCCACACACAAAAATTTTTTTTAAATCAGCTGGGTGTGGCAGCACATGCCTGTAGTCACAGCACTTCAGGGAGCTGAGGAAGAACAATCATTTGAGCCCAGGTGTTCAAGGCTGCAGTGAGCTCTGATTGTGCCACTGCACTTGAGCCTAGGCAAGAGTGAGACTCTTAAACAAAAAATTATGTCACTGTGTACTCCTAAGCATTTTCACTTACTCTTCTGAAAGAGAAACAAATGCTGTACTCCAAGCGCCCAATCCCACATCTGTCTATTCTTGGCCCTCTATTCTCTGTGCTATAGTCCTTGGAAAAATGACCAGAATAACCACTTCAACTGCTACCTCCATGCAGGCAAGTCACAAATCCATTTCTCCATTCTTTATCTGTGCTACAGTTAACACAACTTTATTTCCATCTTGCTGTCATCAACTCTGGCTACACAAACTCAGTATGTCCAAAGCTAAATCCATCTCCTCTCTCCACTTCCAAACCCCACTCACTAGTCTTGGTCCAGGTTCCTGCCGATAAAGCACCACACTTTTTAGTTCACCAGACTAAAAGCCCCTCCTCCTTCTCATGGCCTCCCTTCCTTGTCTGGTAAACAGCCAAACAGGGCTCTGTCTCAGCAGTCCAAGTTCCCCTCCATTCGCTCCCACCTGAGGTCCTCACTATCCCTCCAGTGTACTTCAGGCTGAAATCTGTAACGTTAGGCCAGTTAAGTGCATCAGAGTCACCTGGGAGGCTTGTTAAGAAGCAGGCTGCTAGACCCCACCCTGGAATTCGTTTTTTGTTTTGTTTTGTTTAGGTCTGAGGTGCAGCTCTCCTACTGA
Source organism: Cacajao melanocephalus (assembly GCA_963573385.1). Classification (NCBI taxonomy): domain Eukaryota; kingdom Metazoa; phylum Chordata; class Mammalia; order Primates; family Pitheciidae; genus Cacajao; species Cacajao melanocephalus. The sequence continues at coordinate 30,154 of CAUYLG010010816.1, read as the reverse complement.
TGATGAAGCAGTCCCTCATGGTCCACACTCCAGGGAACCACTGTTATTACACATTCTCCTCCCTCCCTTTCTACACTTACATGAATTCTTCTTGAATCTTATCATAAACCAATATAACCCTTTTTAAATCTGAACATTTAGGCCTCTGGTAATGAAGTTTGGATGGTAATGGCTACCACCCACCAAGGACCTATGGTTCATCATAGTCTGTCAGGTTCAATCAAAACAACTCTGCAGGCTGGGTATCGTGGCTCATGCCTGTAATCCCAGCACTTTGGGAGGCCAAGGTGGGCAGATCACCTAAGGTCAGGAGTTCGAGACCAGCCTGACCAACATGGAGCAACCCCATCTCTACTAAAAAAGTATATAAAATTAGCTGGACATGGTGGTGCATGCCTGTAATCCTAGCTACTCAGGAGGCTGAGGCAGGAGAATCACTTGAACCTGGGAGGCAGAGGTTGCAATGAGCTGAGATCGTGCCATTGCACTCCAGCCTGGGCAACAAGAGGGAAACTCTGTCTCAAAAAAACAAACAAAAAAACCCCAAACAAACAAAAATACTCTACAAAATACACAGCACTGCCCCAAATTTTCAGGGCAATTTTGTAAAAAACCGAGACTTCAAAAGTTAATTTCTAAATTCCACAATAACAGATTGGGTCTATGTGTTTATTAAAAGGGCTCTCTCCTTAGACACCCTTTTTTTAAAACCAAATATGATGGAAAACGGAGTCTTGGGAAGAAAAAGAAGCATCTCCTTTTCAGAACAGGGCAAATGAAGGGGCCTAAGAGGAAAAAAAAAAATACAGAATGGCCGCGTCTCAATTTACAATTCATTGTGGTACAGCACAAAACAAGTCCATCCATGCTCCAAGATCAATTTAACAGAATAAAGAGGCCCAATCATGGTGGCTCATGCCTGTAACCCCAGCACTTTGGAAGGCCAAGGTGGAGAATGGCTTGAAGCCAAGAGTTCAAGACCAGCCTGGGCAACATAGCAAGAGCCCATCTCTACAAAAAAAAAAAAAAAAAAAAAAAAAAAAAAGTCAGTAGACAATGCTTTGATTCACCTGCCTATACCTAAAAAAAATTCTGTATGACTTTTGTACACCATATCCTTACCTGCTCTAAACTAGTTTTACTAAGGACTAATAAAATTTAGGACTATATGTACTATCTTTATTAACAAGGCCTTTTATTGCCTTTTCTGCCTGTGCAAGAATGATCAGCATCAACATCAGAAATCCAGGAGAATTTCTATGTTCATACTGTTGTTTGTAAACAAAGAGGGCTCATGAGAGCCAGCAAATGATCAATTCCCACAATTGAACACAACTTTTCAAAAATGCCCTGAATCTGAAAGCACATTCCTGTATAGCAATCCATTTCCTTCTCATAAAAACCCTGTGAGGGCAAGCAGCATGATCTCACTGTCCTCATCTCAGGCCACCCAGCTAATACACGGTTCACGGAAGAGCCAGGGCTGGTACCTAGATGAAGCCACAGATGGAATGGACCAGCAAGGGTCATTTCTTTACCACTGATTATAAGAAAGAATATATGTCAACAGATTCAAGGCCAGACACGGTGGCTCATGCCTGTAATCCCAGCACTTTGGGAGGCCAACGCAGGTGGATCACGAGGCCAAGAGATCGAGACCATCTTGGCCAACATGGTGAAACCCTGTCTCTACTAAAATACAAAAAACTAGCTGGGTGTGGTGGTATGCACCTGTAGTTCCAGCTACTCAGGAGGCTGAGGCAGGGGAATCACTTGAATCTGGGAGGCGGAGGTTGCAGTGAGCCGAGATTACGCCATTGCAGCACTCCAGCCTGGCAACAGAGCAAGACTCAAAAGAAAAAAAATGTATGTTAACAGATGCAAATGCGAACAAGACCAGCTACTGCCCCCAAAAGTCAATCTACTTGCCAGAAATCTACAACAGTACTGTGGCATTATGGAAACAACTCAAAACAAGGTGGCATAATGCCAAAGGCAAAGGTGTTGGGGTCAGGTCGACCAACACCAGCCCATAGGTCTAAACCCCAACTATATCACACTTTCCTTGCTCTGTGCCCCGGACCTGGACTTAAGCTGACCCTAGATTCCTCACTTATAACAGAGATGACATATCTCAGAATAGCTGTGAAAAATCAGAAATGAAACATGACAAGTTTGTAGGACTATATCTAGCATGAAATGTTTATTATATAAATGGTCCCTAATGTCTTGTTACACCTGTTTATATAGGCCCAGTGATAAGTTTTATACATTTACAATTAAATGTTAGTGGTGTGAACCCCCAAAATTTGAGACAGGTCTCAGCTAATTTAGAAAGCGTATTTTGCCAAGGTTAAGGATGCACACCCTTCAAATAGCCTCAGGAGGTCCTAATGACATATGCCCAAGGTGGTGAGAGTACAGCTTGGTTTCATACATTTTAGGGAGACATGAGACTTCAATTAATATATGTAAAATGAACACTGGTTCAGTCTGGAAAGGCAGGACAACTCGAAATGGGGAGGGGGCTTCCAGGTCACAGGTAGGTATGAGATAAATGGTTGCATTCTTTTGAGTTTCTGATTAGCTTTTCCAAAGAAGGCAATCAGATATGCATTTATCTCAGTGAGCAGAGGGATGACTTTGAATAGAATGAGAGGCAGGTTTGTCCTAAGTAGTTCGCAGCTTGAATTTCTCTTTTAGCTTACTGATTTTGGGGCCCAAGATATTTTCCTTTCACAGTGGAATGACTGAAGTTTGCCTTTTCCTTCTTTATTTAGGAAATTAGAATGATAAAATGTAATCAGCAATTTAAAAATGGGGCTGAGGGAGGGCTGAAGGATGAGTCATAAATTTCTGGCTTGAGTGACATGGTAGACAGTAGTGCCAATGACCAAAATGGGAAAAGCAGACAAGCATGGGGTGAGTGGTTTGGAGTAGGGAGCAGGAAACAGGCAATAATTAGGGGGAAATGAGTTCAGTTTGGATATCCAAAGTTAAAAGTATATATGAGTCATCCAAGCAGAAATGTCCAAAAGATTGTCTGAGAGGAGAATGAACTCAGAGAGACTTGGGGGTCCATTGAAGTGTGGATAGTGGCTGAAGCCACAGAATTATTGAGGTTTCCCCCAAAAAGGCTGAGCAGACTAAAAGAAAACCACCAAGGATGAAGCAGGAACATATAAGGGCAGACACAGCAGGACCTAAGAGGAAATTAAAGAAGCCAAAACAAAGCAGTCGAGAATGGTGCAAAAGGGCTGGGCACAGTGGCTCATGCCTGTAGTCCCAGCATTTTGGGGAGGCCAAGGCAGGTGGATCACTTGAATTCAGGAGTTCGAGACCAGCCTGGGTAACACGAGGAAACCCTGTCTCTACAAAAAATGCAAAAAAAAATTAGCTGGGCATGGTGTACTCCCAGTTATTTTAGGGGCTGAGGTGGCAGGATCGTTTAAAGCCAGGAGGTGGAGGTTGCAGTGAGCCGAGATTGCACCACTGCACTCCAGCATGGGTGACAGACCCAGACTCTTTCTCAAAAAAGAATGGTACACAGGAACCCAGAAGAGAAAACTTTGATGAGGATTGATGAGTAGTATCAAATACTACAGAAAAGTCGTATCAAGGGCTAACAAGTGACAACAGGGTTCAATGATCAGAGGCCATTTGGGACATGGACAAAGGCAGTTCCTATTGAGGCCAAGGAAATCAGGAGATCAGCCATCTGTAGGGTCAGTCCCTCCTAAACAGTAAAATTCTTTAGCTTCAAAACTGAAACTCGCCATTCTCCCTCAAACCCACCAAATTAATGAAACATCAAATAGGAACAGGTTGCAAGGTTTTCTTTCACAGAAAAAGAATTTGCAAAAGAGATGCAGTCTAAAAACCACAAAACTGTTTAACATGATCTTCACTGTTAAGTTTCTATCTACTTTCTAAAGTTGGTCCCAGGGAAGGAGAAAAATTAGTAATTCTCTGCCAAACAAAAACCGAAGGGGAAAAAAACAACTTTCTAAATAAATTTCCTTTCTGATAAATCTCTAAGGGCAATACACTCAAATTGCCATTTCAATGTTACTTTGAGAAATGTGTTACCACAGGAAGAAAGGTTTGGTTTCAATATGCAAATCTCATAAAACTCCATTTAAGCAGATTTCCACCTGGATTTCTCAATAAGCCTAAACTCTGGTTGAATTTAATAAATTGCTCTTCCATGTCATTTTTCTTGTTCTTTGTAGTGTCAGAATCATAGAAAATGCTGTCCCATGCAATTTTAAGTAAAAATTATAAAATGGTTTTACAATATAAATTATGGCACAAGGGAATGTTTGGGCTGGCAGTGTCAACTGGTTAAACAGGTAAGTGGAGCTCAAAACAGTTCCCCTAAACATCTGCTCAGGCTAAGAGGTTTTTAAGTTTACTTCCCATACAAATATTTTTCAAAAGTTAAATATCTCAAATATTAATAACTACTATAGAATTATCATTAATACATAGCAAAAAATTTGAAGATCTGAGGCTTCTGAAATATGTTCCTCTAAAACTACTACTCACGCTTTGTACGCATCACTGAATTTAAGCAGGCAATCTTCAGATCTGGTAACTAATTTTATGTATCCTTCAAACTCTTCATCATATGTGGCTATCTTATCTATTTACTTATTTATGAGAAAGAGTCTCACTCTATCACCCAGGCTGGAGTGCAGTGGTACAATCTTGGCTCACTGCAACCTCTGCCTCCCGAGTTCAAGTGATTCTCATGCCTCAGCCTCCCGAGTAGCTGGGACTACAGGCGTGTGCCACCATGCCCGGCTAATTTTTTTTTTTTTTGTATTTTTAGTACAGATAGGGTTTCACCACATTGCCCAGGCTGGTCTTGAACTCCTGAGCTCAGGCAATCCACCCACCTCAGTCTCCCAAAGTGCTAGGATTACAGGTGTGAGCCATCGTGCCTGCCCATATGTGGCTATCTTACTTCATGATATACATACATTATCAACTCTTGTGGAGCTTTAAAACAACAACATCAACATAGCAGGGACTCCTCCTTCCCCAAATTCTAGTTCTACACACCTCAGGTGAGTCCCAGTATTTGTAATTTTTAAAAGTTCACAAGAATTGTGATATGCACTCTGCTGCCCTGCCCCTGTGGAGACGCTCTACCTTTTGGCAGGATCCCCCAAAGTTCTGGGGAGCAACGTGGCCACTGCATTCCTCATGGATAGCAGGGTGTGACAGAAGAAGTAAGTGCAGAAAATGAAATCCTGCTGGCAAGTCGCACAAAACAGATGGCAGAGTACACAGGCACATCTCATAGACATTTCAAGAACTCACAGCAACCTGGAAGCTCCTTTAACCTTGACCCCCAACCCCTTGGATCAGTATTTCCAACACCTACAGAGAAGGGAGCCTGGTCAGTTTCTTCAACGCCCCCAGTCAGCCATTTGGTCCTGGATGTCTTGGAGACTCCTGTTCGCTGCCTCCACTGTGCACGGCTGAGCATAAAAAGCCACAGTCTTCCAAGCTGTGCTCATTTAAGATGGGATTAGAGACATCATTCTCAACCAATTCTCTTTCTTAAAGAAGGAAATATCTGAGTCCTACTACATGCTACTCACTGGAGACAGAATGCAATAAAAAGATGACTTGAACAAAGATCATATACATTAGGAGCCTCCAGCCTCACCAAACCTCTTGAAATCGTTTCGAGACAGGGTCTCGTGCTGTCTCCTAAGCTGGAGTACAGTGGCACCATCAGAGCTCACTGCAGCCTCAATCTCCTGGGCTTAAGTGATCCTCCCACCTCAGCCTCCCAAGTAGCTGAGACTACAGTTGCATGCCACCATAACCCAGACATTTTTGTTTTGTTTTGTTTGGTAGAGATGAGGTCTGCATTGCCCAGGCTGGTCTCAAGTCTCAAGTGATTCTCCCACCTCAACCTCCCAAAGTGCTGGGATTACAGGCGTGAGCCATCGTTCCTGGCATTAAAATAGGTATTTCTGTTTCACAACTTACACATAAGACTACAATACAGGAAAACCTCAGCACACAGTTAGCAAGTTTCCTCAAGTTCCCAAAGCCACACAACTAGAAAATCCTCCTTGAAACCCAAAGGAAGAAGAGGGATAACAACTCAAATAAGTTAACAGGACAGTCTGTAGAACAGGCACGAGGCAGAACCTATGCCAGCTTTAACTGACATGACCCCAAAAAGCCAATCTATGAAGAGCATTTGAGGTAAGGCAGCCTGTAAATGCTCCCTTATTTGTCTGTCTTCTAGGAGTTATAAGGAGCCTTGTCATTAAACTTTACAAAATGTTTCATGGGGAATGAAGGGTAGGAGAAAGAAAATGATACAGACTAGACAGCCAGTCTGACTTTATTAAAAATCTGATTTTTTTTCCAGTGGCACTTCTGACAACTGTACTTATGCCAACTGTAAACCAAGATACTAAGCCGTTCAGTCAACATATATTGAATGTTTTCAATGGAAAAGTACTGAGCTAGACACCATAAAAAAAGAGACCCAAAACTCTGAAATGGGCACAAGTCAATAAAATTTGAGAAGCTTCAAAAGAGTGTGCCAAAGCATGCGAGTTATTGATAAGAGTGCTTTAACAGTTAGATAATGATTTTCTTCAAGTTTTTTTGAAAAAATCTGATTTACTTTCAAAGCCCTCAAAATTTTCAGAGATTAACACATCTCGAATACCTGGTCTGTCAAAGCACGGATTCCCTATGAGCACGTCCCTGGTCTCACTCAACTCTCCTCACCCCATATGCCACTTGCTTGCAACAGAGAGTGGTTGTCTCCCTCATTCAGGGGTGCCCATGCACTCCTCCCAACAAGCTGACCACAGAAGGCTGGCAAGAGAATTGGAAAAAGGAAACTTGTCAGCACTCTTACCCTATGAGACAAGCAGCACAGAGTTTATAAACACCAGCTCTGACCTCCCTGAAAATCCCAAAGCAGCAGTAAATGGAGAAAAAGACATCACATATACATACTGTCAAGCCCAGTAAAAGCCGAGTGACCAGTGGTTGGCAAAAATCAAGAGAGTTTATTCCTTTTTCAGATGCCCACCATCCAAGCCAAAGCAGGACATCGGCTGAAAAGCCCCTGCTCTTAAGGTACTAGATGCATCCAGTTTACCGCCACTATCTCAGGTTTTCTCTTTATGTGACGCTAATGGGTTTATAGCCCAGTTCACCATGAAATGTTTTAAAAGTTTAAGATAACATGCCAAGAACTTCTCTCAAACCCTGAGCATGCTAAAGTCCTCCTGAGCACCTCCTTCCCGTATCTCCTGCCTCACCTCTCAGGAGTCCCAGGTTTCTACTAAATTCACCATTCCCAAACACACCACTCAACCTCACACCTCTGCTCTTTCTCTTCCCTCAACCTGAAACCCCCTCTCCCACTCTGGAAATTAGTCATCCTCCAGGTACAGCTCGAAAATCACCTGCATGCCCACGGCACCCCCACGGAATCTCGCCAGCCCTTTCTCTGCGCTCAGAAGACCTGGCTGGCCCCTGAGTTGCAGCACTGGCTTCATTCCACCTGAGCTCCCCTCCTCCCAGTCTCTCCAGGGCTGGTCTTCCCTGGCAGCATCACCCACCACCCTCCTGCTCTCACTCTCACCACAAGCAGAAGCAGATGCTCCATATGCACTTGCTGATTAAAAGATTCCAACAAGGAGCTCCCGAGACTGACCCAGACCCTATCTCCCTGGGAAATGTCCTTTTTACTGCTACACCTGTCCTGGAAAACATTCTTTTTCAATGGTGCTCTCCACGTTCAAACACACCACCAACTAGGCTCCTGCCCAAGTCAATCCTGCTGGGCTACACTGCCAAAAAGAACAGGATCATGTGCAGTCATGCTCGGGCTGACAAAAGCACCTTGGCAGGGCAAGGGGGAGCTAATAGGTTTGTGCATGCCGAGGCTGGGTGGAGGCCTTTCCTCCTCTTAAGTCTGTTTAATGAGGAGCTCTAGAAGACCTGCTGCCTTCCCCACCAGGACTTCAAAGATGAGAATGGAGCACAGAGGCTTTTCTCTGGAAGGAAACCAGAGAGTAATACGGAGGATGGGTTCAGCCTTTTTCCACTTCAGGGTCAGCTGAGGTCTCATTCGAGCCAAGTGCAGAGGAGAACCCTACATGAACTAGGTGGTCGCCCCCGTCAAATGCTTTTGTTTCCTCAAAAAAAGCCTCAACTCACATTCAGTAACAGCTTGCAAAGGCTGAGAGAGCTTCTAAGCACCCTAGGTTTTTCCTACATGGGGTTGCTGCCCTCACTGGCATAATATCTCAGCATTCACTGCAGGACAGCACCACCAGGTGAACAGTCATAGCTCAAATAACTGAGGTGTCCTAGGATAGGCTCATAAAAGGGAGAGGGCCCTGGCAGCCAGGAAGGGAACCGTCTCCCAGCTGCGGCGTGTCCTTCAGCCAAGCGTCTTTTTATAAAGCACACCTCAGCAGAAAAGGCAGGCTTCTCATCTGTCCTAACCACAACCAACAGACAAGTATAAAAGAATACCCATCATAGCCCACAGCATGCCCGCTCTCAGACCCTCTGTCCAGAGGACCCACAGACGCGTGTTCACCCTTAAAATTAAATCTAATAGGTCATGTACACATGCACTTTCTCCTTGGCCTCTTCCCCACCCATTTATAAAACTACTTCTGTAAGGGCAGCGGGTGAAAAGTCCTTTCTGAGTTTAAAACGACAAAGGCACCACTATAAATTACAGAGTCGCAGAGGTCCCAAGGGAGGCAGCTTCCTGAGAGGAGGAGGACTGTCCCTCCAGCCTGTTTTTGTGGTGATGTGATCACAGAGTTTAGATTCTGTATTTGGTCCTACATGGGTTTTAAGGGCCTTCTTCAGTAATTACAGAAAGGAAAAAGGAAGGTCAATGAGACCGGAGCAACTCTGAGTAGTGTCTGAGAGGTTACCTATAACTACAGCCATGTCACCTACCAGACTCAGAAAAGAAACTACGCCTTGAGTTTTTGTTGTTGTTGTTCTTCAGAATCAATTTTAGATTAGGAAAAAAAAAATCATGAACTTTTCCTAACCCATTTTGGCATTCCTCTGTTCAAAGGCCTTTTTCAATGCACAACCCAATATCTGGGTCCATGATAGTTTTGTAAAAATAAGCATTACACCACAAAACATTCTCATGCAAAAGATGACAAAATACACTTACTGTAGGAATTTTTATGAACTATAACACAGGAGGTACGACACTAGCTGAATGAGGACTTCAGCTGCCCATTGATAGCTTTTTTCAGATCTAATTTCCCACTGACAAAAAAAAAACAACCTTCATAGAGAATTCTTACAGTGTACCTCCTGGTCATCACTTTATTGCAAGGATGAACAGAAACACTTCAAAGTTGTTTATCCAATAGAAGTATTCATCAAAAAAAAAAAAATTTTTCTTCCAAGTACCCTTCTAAAAGCCTAGCATTGGGCCTCCTGAAACCACAAGACAAAGGATACTGTATGTGTTCATGGGCCAAAGTGCATCTCCATCAGTTCCATGTGACGGTCCAAATCCTCCACTTGTAAAGGGTTCTGCAGCAATGACTACAATGTGAGGCCCAGAGAGGCTAAACCCTGTGGCAAAGGCCACTCAGGCACAGCCAGAGCCAGTGAGTTCGTGAGGACGTTCAAGTCACACTCAACCGGAGCAGAGTGGAAACAATACCACAGAAATCCTAAAGCAAATAAAAGCAGCTCTTCTTTCATTTTGAATGCTGCTGCTTAATAGAAAGCAGGCTTACATAACAGAGGAAGACAGGAGGAGAACTTCGTGGGGATCTGTCCTACATTTGGGGCTTGAGTAGCAAAAAGCATTAAACATACCGATTTCCATCCCAGATCTTTCTGCTTCCATTTCCATGAGACAGGTGTCCTGCTAGTACTGTTATACCTATCAACCTCCCTGAGGCGGTTTTCATCCCACGGCCCAAAAGCTCCTAGGTAGCTTTAAAAATTGAGGTCTGGAAGAAGTGAAACAGGATCTCTGGGGATCGGGCCCAAATACTGGTGCTTTTTAAACCTGACCAGCTGATTCTAATGTGTAGCCAGGCTTGAGAGTCACCACACCCAACCAACTCCCAGCTGTTTCTTTTGTCCTCCTGATGGGGTCAGGTGGGAAATATTTATGCCTAAAAAAAAAAAAAAAAAAAAAAAAAAAAACGGGGGGAGAGAGGGAAAAACAAATAGACCAGGGAAGAGAGCTAAAGAAAGTTGGAGTGAACAATTATTTGCAAGTGATGATCACTGCGATGGGTGCAAGTTGTGGCCCAAGGAAGAAGGCAGGAGGAAGGATAGACTGGGCCATTCCCTAAGTGAACCCTGAATGGCACCTTCCATTGAGTCCGGCTGCTTTGGCAGGTGGAGGCAGGGGCAAGCAGCAGCCATTCAAAGCTCACCTGTAAAGAATATTTCCATTAAGTGTTAACTATATGAGAAGTGCTACGATGGTTTTCAGATGTGTGGAATTTACTGAACTACTGTATTTGCCACTATGATTCACCTGTTACTCGAATAGTCCTAACACTTATTCATTTTTGTTTTTTACTTAGGACCCATATTTTCTTGCTCACCAAGTCTGACAAAGCGCAAGTCATTGAAGATAACTACTTAGAGCCACAGTGCCTGAAGAACAGAGCTTTCTTTGGTATAAAACCAGCTGTTGCACATGCAGGTTGAATGGGACCTTGATTTCATGAGCATCATGTTTTCAGATGTGACAGAGACACCATAAGAAAGAACCTGGGGTGAGGGCTGCAGGAACAACGGCTCCAGCTGATGTGCTAATCCCGCTGTCACTCCCACGTCCCTTCATTCTTAGGGCTACCTGCTTGCTACCTGCTCTTCTGTAACAGAGAGAAAATCACCAGACTGTTGAGTTTAGATGTCTTTTCCCCAATTTGTTTCTCATGGGAAGGAAATTCATCTGCTTTCCCTTACCCACCCTTTACCAATGTTTCCCAAAGTGTGCCCATCAGTACTAGAGCAACCTGGGCTACTCCTGGGCACCTCCCCTCCCCCGCAGCCCATGGGCAATCACACCTAGAGCCCAAGAGACTGCATTTGCATCAACCACACAACTCAATAATCTGTGAACTAGTCACAAACTTACGATTCCTCCTTTGAAATGAGTTCCTCAACTGTGCTGATAAATCTGTCCCTAACCTCTGCCACTTCCTAACTGGTGATTCACAAACTCATCCCTGTCCACTTGAATCCCACTTGGATCCCACCCTCCTGGCTCCAAGCCCCTGACTTAAATCACTCTTCTCTGAACTCACACAAGATGCAAAACCACTACTTGTAATTGAGAGTTTCAGGTCTGTTAGTTCTCTCTCCCAACTATAGGCTAGGCTTCCTGATGACAGGGTCCATGACATCCCACTGAACCTTTTGCAGGGCTCAGTACATTTAGGCTGTAAGAACAGTGGCTGATGGACAGGCCAAGGCCTCGCTCTGCCCTGGGTCTTCCTCCATTCAGCTTCTTCTCATTTTCCCTGAGAAAACTTTCATTCTTTCCTTCCCATAACAATATTGATTCAGGCAAGAGCAGAAAAAAAAAAAGCCGGGGAGGCCTATCAAAGACAGAAGTCATATGCTGCAACCTCAACTTATCCAGAAAATACCAGGAACCAAGATGCAAATAAGTCTTCAAAGCTGCCGAAATCTGGGGCCTAGTTCATGCACGATGCAGAAGGAAACTTCCCAATCCCCACACCGACCCCCAACACCTCTTCCATGGCCCTCCCTCAGAGCCCTCCCACTGTCTTTTAGATTCAATTCTAACAGGAGGGACTATGTGGTTTCCCTGGCCACTGTAAGGTAAAAGAACAGAGGGCCAGTGTGATATGGGCACAATGACAGCCCTGAGAAGCTGTGACTGACAGGAGAGAATTTGTAAAATTCAAAACAGATTACAGGCTGTTACAGTTTTAATAGCCTTTCAATCCCCAAATGCGTCCAAGGTCACCAAAACAAAGCATTTTAAAGCAGAACAATTCTCGAAAGATGACCCTGAGCACCAAGAAAAGGTTACTTTGCTCACAGTGTGTCTCTGCCACTATATCCAGGAGAGATGTCCACATGGCTAACCTCAGCCCACAAGAACCAAACGTCCTCAAAAATAGGAAGGGGGACTGTATCCAACTGCAACGTGCTGTCTCCGTGTGGTCTCTAACAACAACAGAAACCAGGACAGGCTTTCTCAAAAGCACTGCTGTTCTGATCTGGAATGTTCCATCTGAGTACTCTCCCATTCATTATTCTCATCTACCTTTTCTTATGGTATCTTTGACTAAAGTTCCTCACCAGATGATAAATTTCTTTGAGCAGATGGACTACGCCTTTGTATTGATGACATGCCCCTACCTCCTCCTAAGTCACCAATGAAGCCTGCTGAATCTCTGCCAGTTCAATCTGCCCAGACACCTAGGGCCATATGACCTCAGGAAAGAAGGCATTTGAATGAGAGTGTTTTTAAACAGCCTAAGCATTTCTATACTCTCTAAAGGTATTAAGTTTCCAACTTTCTTAAAGATGATAAAATTGGTTTAAGTGTTAGGATTCTGTGAGCAATGAGCCAAGCTTCAGTTGACTTTGGAATCTAATCTGTATGACATACAGAGCCAAGGAATAAATCCTGCACTGTTATGTGTGCTTATGTGAACCACAAAGGCTAGGGTGAGTTTTCCCTTGATCTAAAGCAACCTAACCTCAAATATATTTAATCATTCCACTCAGAATGGATTATTGGGTGATTTCATATTTATTTCTTTTTTCCAAAGCTCAGCTTCCTGATTTATAGATTTATTTCTTGATAAATAATAGCACCCAAAAGCACCAATTTGCTTTTCATGAATTTAAATTCTTTCATGAATTTAACTGGCAGTTCTGTAATAAAGAGTTACAATTTACACTTCAGAAAAATTGAGGAATTTGTCTAAATTGAATTTAAAACTACATCCACTTCCAGATTCACATAAGTAATCCTCAGTTTTCAAGCTCATCACTGAATATATCCCTAAGATCTGTTCACTTGCAAGCAGGCTAAAAATGAGCTACCAGGACACTAAAAACCTCTCTATTAGGTCTAGGCTATCAGGACATTCAGGCCTGGCCTGTTGTTTTTAGTGCCCACAGCCCTTCTTTCCCCACAGCTGAAGCCTCTTAACCCTTGCCCCCACACTCCCCTTGCTGGCTCAACCCAGCAGGAATTTCTAAGATAGAGATTTAAATAGCTCTGGCTAAGTTGCTCTTGCTGCTTAACGGCAGGCCCTGACCTTGTATCTAATAACTTGGCTTCTTGTTCCTGCATTCCACAGGCCTAACCCACCCTCTAGCTCAATTCTGATAAGGAGCCTGAGATACTCTCTGGATAACCTGCTGCTAACTCCTCAGGGGCTGAGGGGCTGCCTTGCTCTTGGCAATCTTCCAGGAGACAGGAGGTCATTCTGCATCCATATGGCCAGAGCAGGTCAGGGGACATGGGTGCCAGTGTCAGGCTACTCATATACCCTGAGCCACCAGCCCTGAAGACCTCAGCCCTTTCCTCCTGACATGTGCACTCCCTCCCAGCTGCAGAGGCTGGATCTGCTGCCCTCAACTCTGAGCTGGGGGTTCCAGGCCCAGTACCTCAGGACTCATGAGGAAATGACTCATCACAAAAAGCTGAGGGTCCTCTGGCCAGAACACAAGTCACAAGATCTGGATCTTAGCTGTCAAAAAATGTCAAAAACAAAACCTCAACAACAAACTGAGAAAACAGGATCTCTCTCCTCCTGAAGAATTCAAACCCCAGTGTTGGCTTTGGGGATGCTGAAGCCACTGAACCCTCCTTTACTAGTTCTAAGGTGAAAACTGAGGAAAATCAGAGAAATGCCTGCAAATGTGTCTTCTCTGAGTAGAGGAGAATCAGAGAGCTTCTTATCAACCACTTCAAAGCTAACACCCATGGTTACCGAAATTACAACTATGAGATAACTTCTGTCCTGCAAAATCAGGTCATCTTCTAAAACAAACCTAAACATGTATCTGTATTTTTATCAATATTCTTTAAAGATCCAGACAACTTAAAAACCCTAGCTGGTTAAACTGTCTTACACTTTAGAGTAACATAAAAAACAGCAACCTTCATTTTCTGGTCAGGTTATTTTTGTAATACCACTTACGTTCTACAAAATTCTAGCATTTTTTGCTTTCTACTACTATTCTGTAGAAAGATGTTCCCCCCTTGGCTTCATTTCTTTGCTTTTTGATCTTGTTAACAATCCAGAAAATTCCAACCTTGCAATTTTTTTTCACCCCTGGGAAGGAATAACACACAGTCACTTAAAAACCAAAAGCAGTGTCAACACTTCCTCAATGACACAGCTGCTGTGAGTGACCAGTGAATAAAAGGGTTTTTACAGGGAAATGGTGACTTCTCTCCAAAATAATTCTCAGTGTTATTGAAGACATGATCAAAAAGAGTAAAGAGGCCTGGTACCATGACTCACACCTATAATCCCAGCACTTTGGGAGGTCAAAGCAAGACCACTGCTTGAGGCCAGGAGTTCAAGACCAGCCCGGATAACACAGCAAGACCCTGTCTCGCTTTGTTAAAAACACAGGCATGGTGGCACATAAGTGAAGACCTAGCTACTTGGGAGGCTGAGGCAGGAGGATCACCTGAGACTAGGAGTTCAAAACTAGCCTGGGCAACATAGTAACACCTTATCTCTACACAAAATTTTTAAATTAGCTGGGTGTGGTGGCATGCACCAAATGTCTTAGCTACTCAGGAGGCTAACGTGGGAGGACTGCTTGAGCCCAGGAGTCCAAGGTTACAGTGAACCATGATTGTGCCACTACACTCCAGCCTGGTTGACAGAGCAAGACTCTGTCTCTAAAAAATAATAAGACATTAGTTAAGCAAGAAATACTAAGTACTTATGATAAAGCACAGTTAAAATAAACTATATGGACACTTGATTTCAAGAGAGGGTGCCAAGACAGGAAAGAACCCACTCTGTACGCCACGCATTACACGGAACAATGCACATGTTCCATGTTACAAACCTTCATAAAAAAAACTGAGGCATATGATCCAACAATCTCATTTCTGGGTATTTATCCAAAAGAATTTAAGTCAGGATCCCCATGCACTCCCCATGAACTATTTGCACTCCCCATGTTCACTGTAGCATTATTCACAAAACCAAAGTGTAGAGCATCCTAAATATTCACTCACTGATGAATGGATAAACAAAATGTGATATATTATATATATATACACACAATGGATTATTCAGCCATGAAAAGGAAATCCTGATACATGCTACAACATGAATGAACCTTGAAGACATTATGCAAGAGAAATAAAACAGTCACAGAAGGACAAATAGCATATGATTCCACTCTTATGAGGTATATAAAGTAGTCAAACTCAGCCAGGCACTGTGACTCACAACTGTAATCCCAGCACTTTGGGATGCTGACTTGGGAGGATCACTTGAGGACATGAGTTCGAGACCAGCCTGGGCAACACAGCAAGAGCTCCATCTCTACAAAAAAAAAAAAAAAAAATCTATAAATTAGCTGTGTATACCAGCACATGCCTTTAGTCTCAGCTGCTTGGGAGGATCACTTGAGCACAGAAGTTTAAGTTATAGTGAGCTACAATCAAGCCACTGTACTCTCGACTGGGCAACAGAGTGAGAGACCCTGTCTCAATAATAATAATAATCAAAAATAAAATAAATAGTCAAACTCATAGAAGTAGAGCAGAATGGTGAATGCCAGGACTTGGGGAGAGAGGAAAGTGGAGGGTTGTTTAAAGAATATTAAGTTTCAGTCACAGAGGATAAAATTGTTCTAGAAGTCTGCTGCATAACATTGTGCTTATAAGTTAACAATACTGTACACTTAAAATTTTGTTAGGAGTTAGATCTCATGTGTTTTGTTTTTTATCAATAAGGTTTTAAAAATATGAGAATATAAACTCAGGGCTTTAGATTATATTGGCTTCAAAGTGCTTGTCCTTTCTACTGTTTCATTTAGTCTACACGCAAAAGAAGTATAAACAGTAAATATTAGGCTTGGCGCGGTGGCTCACGCCTGTAATCCCAGCACTTTGGGAGACCAAGGCGGGCAAATCACATGAGGTCAGGAGTTCGAGACCAACCTGACCAACATGATGAAATCCCATCTCTACCAAAAATACAAAAATTAGCCAGGTGTGGTGGCACATGCCTATAATCCCAGCTACTTGGGAGGCTGAGGCAGGAGAATCGCTGGAACCCAGGAGGCAGAGGTTGCAGTGAGGTATGATTGTGCCATTACGCTCCAGCCTGGGTGACAAGAGACTCCGTATCAAAAAAAAAAAAAAAAAAAAAAAAAAATTAGCATATGCTGTGGTTTGAATGTGTCCCCCAACTTTTATGTGTTGGCAACTTAATCCTCAAATTCCTATGTGGAGTGGAGGTAGGGCCTTTGTGAGGAAATAAGGATGAGATGAGGTCATCGGGATGGGGCTCCCATGATAGGACTGGCAGCTTGAGAAGAAGAGGAGAGACTTGAGCTGACATGCATACTCTTGCCCTCTCGCTATTTGATACCTTCCGCTATGTTATGAGGCAGGAAGAAGGCCCTCATTTGAAGCCAAGCAGATGCCAGCATCATGCTCCTGGACTTCACAGCCTCCAGAACTGTGAGAAATATTTTTTTCTTTTTTATAAATTACCCAGTCTGTGGCATTCAGTTATAGCAACAGAAAATGGACCAAGACAGAAAATTGGTACCAAGAATGAGGTCACTGCTATAACAGCTGAAAATGTAGAAGTGGCTTTGGAACTGGGCAGTGAGGCTGGAAGAGTTCGAGGGAGTAAGCTAGAAAAAAGCCTATAATTGCTGTAAATGGAGCATTAGGGGAGATTCTGATGAGGGCTCAGAAGACAAGAGCTGGGGAAAGTCTGAATCTTCTTCAAGATTGCTTAAGTGGTCGTGGCCAAAATGTTGGTAGAAATTTGAACAGTAAAGGCCATTCTGACAAAGCCTTAGATGGAAATAAGGAACAAAGTATAGGAAACTGGAGTAAAGGCCATCCTTGTCACAAAGTAGCAACAAGCTTGGCTAAATTGTGTCCATGCCCTAGGTCTTTGTGAAATGCAGAGCTTGAGAGCAATAAACTAAGATATCTGGCAGAAGAAATATTTAAGCAGCAAAGCATTCAGGATGCTGCACGGTTATTTTTGACCACATCCAGTGAGATGTGAAAGCAAATAAATGACTTAAAGACAAAATGTATAATTAAAAGGAAAACAGAATGGGAAGACTTCAATAGTCCACAGTCTGACCACATAAAGGGTGAAAAAGGTGCTTCCTTCAGCTGCACATATACTAAAACTGGACCAATACAGAGAAGATTAGCATGGTCTCTGTGAAAGGATGACATGCAAGTTCATGAAGCAGTCCATGTTTAAAAAAAAAAAAAAAGAGTGTAAACATGTGTTCAGGAGAGGAAACCAAGGCTGTGGCTAGGTGATCATTTGTTAAGGAGATTACTATTGATAGATGAAATTATCAAGAGAATGAGAAAAAGACAACTAGCATTTCAGAGATCTTTGAGGCTGTCCCTCCCATCACTGGTCCAGAGCTCTAGAAGGGCAGAATGGTTTCAGGAGAAGGACCCAGGCACCCTCCATGGGGTTGCTGCCCAGGGCCCCCTTGGGTCTCTGCTTTCTGCATCCCAATGCAGCCACTCCACCACTCAGCAACCCCAAGTGCAGCTCAACTCAGCACTCTAGAAGGTACAAGCGGCATGGACTAGCAGCATGTATCAGGCTCAGGATATTCCGAGCCACCTTGGGACTCTATAGAGAGTCCCTACCAGCAAGAAGGCCCTCCCAGATACAGCCTAAAGACATTGGACTTCATAATCTCCAAAACTGTAAGAAATAAATTTTCTTTATAAATCACTGAGTCTTCGGTATTCAGTTATAGCAACAGAAAAAACAACATATAATTAAAGGCTAGAGTGTGGGGTAGAAAAAATGGAGAGGGACAGGAAGCCAAAGAAGCTGAGGTCATCTAGGAAAGTCTCAAAAAATAAAAAAAGACAACATAGGCCCAACTCTGAAGGATCAGCTGAGGCTGCAGGGACTGCTACAAGCATCTGAGTAAAGACACTGAGCTGGTCCACGCCAAGAAGGCATGCTAGGCAACAGCTTTTAAAGGCTAAGGAGGACATGACCTAAACACGGGAAGCTAAAAACTGAAGCAAGGCCAGATGCAGTGGCTCACACCTGTAATCCCAGCATTTTGGGAGGCCAAGACAGGAGGACTGCTTGAGGCCAGCGTTCAGGACTATGCTGGGCAACAATAGCTATAGCCTATCGCTACAAAAAATTTAAAAGTTAGCCAAGAATTGTGGGTACCCCCAAAGTCCTAGCCATTGGGAAGCTGAGGCAAGAGGGTCACCTGAGCCCAGGACTGGAGGTTTCAGTGAGCTATTAGCATGCCACTGTACTCCAGCCTGGGCGATAGAGTGAGACCCTGTCTCTACAAAAAATAAAAATAGCAAAAAACACTGAAGCAAAAGCAAAGGAATTGGTCAGAGTAACCTAAACCATTTACAATCTAGCTCTCGGAATTTGAATGTTCACTGCATCCCTGAAAAGGCTTTTATATATGACAAACAAGCAATAAAGAAAGTTTTAAGGTACAGCCCTCCAGACTGGCTCCATGGGGCCAGTCTGATCAGTTAAATGATCAGAAATAAGACCAAATAAATCATATAGCATTTCCAAATAAATAAATAAATATATGGTATTATAGTGAAGCCACATGTACCCAACAACCCTGAAAAATGTAGTGTGAAAAAAAAAAAGGATCCCTTAGATAATGAAACCTGTGTTAATAGGAGAAATCTACATATGGACTGGGTATTGATGAGTATTAGGGAATTATCCTCATTTTGTTTTGTGTTAATGGCATGGGGGGATCTTTATTAATGAGTTATAGATACATACTATTTACAAAGGGAATTACATAATGTCTGAGATTTGCTTTAAATTGCTGGGGATAAAATATAGATCAAAGGTTGCAGTTATGCAAAATGAATATCTAGAAAGCTAATGTACAACATGAAGACTATAGTTAATAACATTGTATTGTTTACTGGTACTTTGTCAAGAGAGTAGAGTTTAGGTACTCTTACCACAAAAAAGAAAGAAAGAAAGGTAACTATATGAAGTGATGGGCATGTTAATTTGCTTGACCAAAGTAATCACTTCACTATGTATATGTGTATCAAGCTAAGTACAGTTATGGGTGGCTTAATGATAGGGATGGAGAATGGAAGATGTGGGATTCAGCATCAGCATCATTGTGTGAATGTGAGAGTATACTTAACACAAATCTACAAGCCTGGCCTATATGCTAGAGCCTGTTGCTCCTAGGCTATAAACCAGAACAGCATGTTACTGTCCTGAATATTGTAGGCAAATGTAGCACAAGGGGAAGTATTTGTGTATTTAAACATATCTAAACATAGAAAATGCACAGTAAAAACATGATCTAAATATGATCTGAAAGATTTTTTTTTGAGATAGTCTCGCTCTGTTGCCCAGGCTGGAGTTCAGTGACACAATCTTGGCTCATTGCAGCCTCTGCCTTCCAAGTTCAAGCAGTTCTCTTGCCTCAGCCTCCTGAGTAGCTGGGATTACAGACATGCACAGCCATGCCTGGCTAATTTGTATATTTTTAGTAGAGAGGGGGTTTCACCATGTTGGCCAGGCTGGTCTCGAACTCCTGATCTCAAGTGACCCGACTGTCTCAGCCTCCCAAAGTGCTGGGATTACAGGCAGGAGACACTGCGCCTGGCCTAAAAGATTTTTTAAATGCTGCGGCATAGAGTACTTACTACAAATGGAGTTTGCAGGACTGCAAGTTGCTCTGGGTGGGTCAGTGAGTAAAGTGGTGAGTGAATGTAAAGGTCTAGGACATTACCATACACTACTGTAGACTTTATGAACACTGTACACTTAGGCTACACTAAATTTATTTTTAAAATAAGGTAACTGCACTATAACATTATAATGGCTACCATGTCACTAGGCAATAGGGATTTTCCAGTTCCTATTAAAATCTTACGGGACCACCATGGTATATGCATGCCATGTTGTGGCACATGAGTATATACAAAAACATCAGGTTGTAGACCTTAAATATATACATTAAAAAATAAATTGTTCCAACCAAAAAAAAAAAAAAAGCAATGTAGGGCTACTGAAACAAGCTAAGTGTTGATACTTGTGAAACTGGTTGGTAGATACACAATGGTTTGTTACATGCCTCATTACTTGTATGTTTTTGACAATTTCTTTCCTTTTTTTGTTTTTTAAGACAGAATCTCGCTCTCTTACCCAGGCTGGAGTGCAGTGGCATGATCTCAGCTCACTGCAATCTCTGCTTCCCGGGTTCAAGCGATTCTCCTGCCTCAGCCTCCTGAGTAGCTGGGACTACAGGCGAACACCATCACACCCGGCAATTTTTTTTTTTTTTTTTTTTTTTTTGGAGATGGAGTCTCGCACAGTTGCCCAGGCTATAGTGTAGTGGCACGATCTCAGCTCATTGCACTCTCCGCCTCTTAGGTTCAAGCAATTCTCCTAACTCAGCCTCCCAAGTAGCTGGGATTACAAGAGTCCACCACCACGCCCAGCTAATTTTTTTGTATTTTCAGTAGAGATGGGGTTTCACCATGTTGGCCAGGATGGTCTTGAACTCCTGACCTGAGGTGATCCACCCACCTCAGCCTCACAAAGGGCTGGTATTACAGGGATGAGCCACCACACCCAGCCTTATTTTTGACAATTTCTATAATGACTTCTAAAAGCCATGAGTGGCCAGGAGCCATGGTGCATGCCTTTAATTCCAGCACTTTGGGAAGCCAAAGTGGGAGGATTGCTTGAGCTCAGGAGTTTGAGACCAGCCTGGGCAGAATGGTGAGATCTTATCTCTTTCAAAAATGCAAAAATATATCCGGGCACGGTGGTATGTGCCTGTGTTTTCAGCTACTCAGGAGACTGATGGGAAGGCCGCTTGAGCCCGGAGGGTGCAGTGAGCCGAGATCATACCACTGCACTACAGCCTCGGTGACAGAGCGAGACTCTGTCTCAAAAAATAGGCCATGAGTTACCAATTTGGTATAAAGTTTTCTTTAAAATTTGTCAGAGTCTGTCTACTTTACATACACAGATCTCTCTTGCTCTCTACCTAGAATGTCCTTTTATTCTACCTGGACAACTCCTATTCCCTCCCCATGACCACATGGCATTCCTTTCACTCAGAAGCAGAAGTCTCAATTTTACCTATGATGCCACTATATGCCACTCATCCTATTATGTAACTCTTAGTATACTGACTTATATTTGCATATGAAACCATGTGCCCTCCTAGGCTGCGAACAAGGAAGGGACCCTAATCTGTTTATCATCACACACCTAGCCCCTGGTATATAATATGCACCTGATGAACATCTGAGTCATGAACAAGACCTAGACCAAAGTCATTAAAAACCCAGTTGTCCTGCCAAGAGATCTTAGGAATGTCTGTCAAGCTGTATAGCCTGTGTGCTTCCTAAGCTGATGATTATACCCAGTCAGGCATGCTAGCTTCTCCAGGCCGCCTCTATTTCTGCTTTCCACCTTGTCATTTCTTATGAATAGAACCCTGGAACAAATGTCCTTAATTCAAGTGGCCTCCAGATCAAAAACAAGAGGTCCTAGGCACACACTTAGGTGAAAGGTACATACACGCTGGCACGTACCCTATACATGCACTATGTATTCTGAATTGCTTAGAGGGCTTCCCTGCTTAACTCCCAAGTTGCAACTGTGAATGGGATAACAACAGCGTCAGATCAGACAGGGTGGCATTCTGGCCACACCTCCAGGGTGACACTACTCCATCAGCCTTCAACAGCGTTCAATGATAAAAACAGGAATACCACCAAAGGTTGTTGGGAGCAAGTAAAATTACGTGTATCAGGATTTCAAATTTTTAAGTA
Source organism: Cacajao melanocephalus (assembly GCA_963573385.1). Classification (NCBI taxonomy): domain Eukaryota; kingdom Metazoa; phylum Chordata; class Mammalia; order Primates; family Pitheciidae; genus Cacajao; species Cacajao melanocephalus. Next base: position 8,070 of record CAUYLG010010816.1, on the reverse strand, counting down.
ACAGAGCTCTTTTTTCCACAGTTCTGAAATACTGAAAAAGACATTGATCTCTCCATTAATTTATTGTCAAAATTTTTCAGCTGTCTTAATTTAAGACAGGTTTTAAGGTTTTTCATTTTTTTAAATGGGGCTTTACATGTCCCTGAGAATTCTCAATTCTTCCTCAAACTTGGACTTATGACCTGTATATCAGATTCCAGCCCTTAATTATATGCCAACTTACACTGTTTATATATCTCTTGAATGTGGACAGTATAGTAAAGCAGAAAAGACTGAAAGTTTGAGGAAAAAAAATCGAACTGAAGTTCAGCAATTCCTTAAATTTTAATTTCAGTTGTATTCTGTTAAATTTAAATTAAGTTACTATTTTATTCTAAAATGTCTCCAGCAAATTTCTGAATGCAAAATTACTTTTTCTTTCTTTCTTTTTTTTAAAGAGATAGAGTCTTGCTACATTGCCCAGGCTGGAGTGCAGTGGCTATTCACAGGTGTGAACCTAACGCACTATTACCTCAATCCCCTGGGCTTGAGCACCACTGATCCTCCTACCTCAGCCTCCTGAGTTGCTAGGACTACAGGTGCATGCCACCTTGCCCAGCTACTTCCCTATTTTTAACAAGTTCTACCAGAAGCATAGATTACTTTGGTTATCTTTCAAAAAGAAAAGCCTAAATAATTTTCAGCTGAATGACAGAAGGGTACAAACCCTGCCCTCCCCACTAGAAATGATCTTAAAACCACTGATGTCTACCTACCATATTATAGGACAAAAGTCAAAGAGATGAATGTGAGGATTACTATATCATTATGTGTAAACTACCCTTTTAAAAAAAATTAAATTCTCCATAAGACGATCAGATCATTTGGTTTAGCGTTCTATTCTAATGAAGTGAGGTCTCTTTTCTTAGCCACAGGTGACTGCTAACTCCAGGCATCTCACAAAGGCAAAAAGACAATCCAAATCCATACCAGTACTAGCAAACCATTTCAAATACCCTGGTAATGACTGGTAGCTCAGAAGATTTATACAACTGACACATTATGTTACACTTTAATCCTACCTTTCCACAGATGATGGAAAGAGAAAAGTAGAAGCATTATGGTATCTAAAAAGACACTACTAGACCAGAGGCCAGGGGAAAAAAAAACAGACTGATTACACTATACAACAGGTGTGTCCAAGAAGGTTGTCTATATCACTTAACAGATGTGTGTGTTCAAAGGGCTCTGGCTGTACCATACAGCAGATGTATGACCTTGGACTAGTGTCTTAAATTCACTGCCCCAAACAGCTTCATGGGCAAAGCCAGTATATTGTATCAGATATGTTCAAGTCTTTCTGAATCTAAATTCAGTTCAAATCCGCAAATTCTTGACTTCATACTAAAAAAAATAAGGCATATAAAACCCTTAACACAGTGGCTAGCATGCAGTAAGTATGTCATAAATGCTGTGGCTGTCACTGAAATAAAGAAGTTTAGGTTTGTATGTGTTACATATCGCATATATTTAAATCTCTCTGATGGGACTTTTTCTGAAAGAAAAAAAATCACTTTAAAGTACTATTCTAAGGCCAGGTGTGGTGGCTCATACCTATAATCCCAGCACTTTGGGAGGCTGATGTGGGTGGATCACTTGAGGTCAGGAGTTTGAGACCAACCTGGCCAACATAGCGAAACCCTGTCTCTACTAAAAATACAAATTAACTAGGTGTGGTGGCATGCACCTGTAATCCCGGCTACTCAGGAGGCTGAGGCAGAAGAATCACTTGAACCCAGGAGGCAGAGGTTGCAGTGAGCAGAGATGGCACCACTGCACTCCAGCCTAGGCGAGGGAGCAAAACTGTCTCAAAAATAAAAATAAAAAATGAAGTCCTATTCTAGTCAGCCTTGTTAATTCAAAGGAGGCCCCCATGAAACAATAAATTATTAAGTCCTGCATGAAAAGATATTATCCTCTCAATATCCACTAGTTTTGTTTTGTTTAAAATTAGATTTTCTGTGAACTCTTGGCAGCACTCAGGAATACATCATGGGTGCTTTCAAGACTCATTTGCTCAGCACACATTCACTGACAATTGCTATATGAAAGCTGCAGCTGCACACCTGTAATCCCAACACTTTGGGAGGCTGAGACAAGTGAATCACTTGAGGCCAGGAGTTTGAGACCAGCCTGGCCAACATGTCAAAACCCCATCTCTACCAAAAAATATAAAAATTAGCCAGGCTTGGTGGCACACACCTGTAGTCCCAGCTGCTTTGTGAGCAGAGATCGTGCCACTGCACTCGAGCCTGGATGACAGAGCAGGACTCCGTCTCAAAAAAAAAGAAAAGAAAAAAGAAAGAAAACTGCAGCTAGGGAAGCAAAGATCATCAAGACCCTGCCTCCAGGTCCAAACAAGTGGACGACTGTCCCAGAAGTACCAACTGCTGAGGGGTCTGAATAAGAAAAAGATTATCCCGAAACCTCCAGAGCAAAGGTCTGAAGGTAGTGGGCCACAGATATTGTTTGCCTCACATGCTTTGTTTTTGTCTTTAACTGAATTAGGTTGCCAACATTTAGAAATCAGGAGGTTACACATAAATAAGTAGTTCTGGCTTCTCTTGAAAATTTGCAAGTGCCAGCAGTATTCTGCCTGCATTCCCACTAAGCAACCACCTGTGCAGAATCTCTATTGCTGTCACTCCCAACACAGGCTGAAGATCACTGGCTGCTTCCTTCACCTCACTCCCTGGCTGCTGGGCTGCAGTTTCCCTCCCCCAGCCCACTGCACCTGTGCACCTAAGGAGCTCATAGGAGCTTGGGCTCTGGAGCAGACTGCTGAGCTGCAACCCCGGCTCTGCCGCACACCAGCCATGTCAATATCTTAGGCAAGGAATTCATCTCTCTAGGCCTCAGTTTCTAGTTTCAAAACTAGTGTATTATTAATAATATCTACCTCACAGAGCTGGCATGAGTGTCAGTGTGTTATTATTTGCAAAGTACTCAGAGCTGCAACTGATACAGGAACTGCTCTGTAAGTATTAGATGTCACCACCCTCAGGCCCCTGAAGGCATGAGAGTTTCAAATTTCTGTCCTTGAGTTTTATTCTTCTTGTCCCAAAATTTTTATATTTTTATATTCTGAAGTAATCTACTAAATTACTTTATGATCAAAAAGAAAATGGCACGCAGTAGAAGCTACATAGATACAACTTAAGAATTACTAGGGCCATTAGACACAAAGGGACAAATACACGATTCTACTGTATGAGATACAGAGGATAGGCAAATTCATAAAGACAAAGTAGAACAGAGGTAAGAGGGACTGAGGGAAGGAGAAATGGAAAGTTAGTGTTTAATGGGTACAGAATTTCTCTTTGGGATGAAAAAGTTCTGGAGATGGATGGTGATAATGGCTGCACAACAATGTGAATGTATGTAATGCCACTGAACCATACACTTACATTTTGGATTAAAATGTAAATTCTACGTTACATATATTTTACTATAGTTTTTTTTTTCTTAAAAAGAATTACTGTAGCCTACATAATTTTGTCTGCTACTGTTTGCTAGAATTATACTGTTAATGATCCCAAAGACCCCCCCAATGCACTGTAAGTTCATGTTCTCAAAGGCCACATACGGCACATCCCATAATAGTTGGGAAGCGCAGTATTGTGCTCGCTTCGGCAGCACATATAGTTGGGAAGCGCAGTATCAACTATTTTAACAGCTGCGCAGCAGAACAGTGGGATTTCTTTTCGATCTGGAGGCCTCGTGGGAATGCATCTGTAGCAAATACAGTATGAGGCCAGTGGGATAGGCTTCTAATACCTGTCTACAGCAGTTGGGCTGTGCTTCCTTCGTAATAAAATGCACCACACAGACTCCTCATTCTCTCTTTTCTCTCAACCAATATTCAAAATGGACGGCTTCCTGCCAAGCACTATGTAACTGGCTGCCTTTGAACTGTGGGATGCTGCACAGCACTGACAACAGGTTTGTTCCATGCCTATTCTATAACAGTATTCAAAATGCACACAGACACTAAGAGTCCCACTGGGCTATAAATCAACACACACGGGAGAATATCCCAATCAGGGTACTCTTTTTACATTTCTACATGCTGCCACTTTCTAAGGCATCTTTTTTTCTTTTTAAATTTATTTATTTAACTTTAACTTCTGGGATACAGGTGCAAAACATGCAGGTTTGTCACATAGGTATACATGTGCCATGGTGGTTTGCTGCACCTATCAACCCATCATCTAGGTTTTAAGCCCTGCATGCTTTAGGTATTCATCCTAATGCTCTCTCTCCCCTTTTAATTATATATATATATATATTTCTTACCCAGACTGCTCATCTGCAAGACATCTGTCTCTCATTTAAAAATATATATATGTAAAATATAAGCAAATTTACAGTTACTTTGAAAATTGCAATTAACCTGAGACACACACATACACAGAACAGGTATATCCAGTTTGCATTCACAGTCTTCCAAACTCAGAACCACTGCAAATACTTATTTCCTAACAAACATTTACAGGGCCACCCCCTGTGAGTTTATAGTCTTGAGTCAGACAGAAGACACCTAGCTGTAAGGAGAAACTCCACTGCACTTGGGAATTTATTAAACTAATGCTTTTTTGGCATAAACGTTTAGCATAAAAGGTTCCTTAAAATACTACTGGTAATTCAAAGTGAGAGGATATATTTTATCTTATAAATATTACATTCTGAGTACCAACCCAAACTCAAGAACTACCTAGCAGCTTGATTTCCACTGTTGCCTGACAGTTAAGGTCCCAACTCCCAAGACGGCTATATGTCCCATATAATAAACCCTTAAACACAGATCCTTTTCCCTTGTTAGGGTGCCAAAGAAGTGTTCCAAAAAGAGTAAAAGGGAAAAGATCATAGGCAAAGTACACAGTTTATGCCTCTTTAAAACCAATGTGTACATTAAATAGCAATTACTTTTATACTCCTAGGATCAAACAGGAAGGAGATACATGTTTTTAAAATCCACTGAAAAACAGCCTCAAGCAAAACTGTCACCATATAAGAAAAGGATTTCAATCCATAAACCAGCAATGGAAGGAAATATAAAAAGTGGAGTAGATATTTCTTTGAAAATTTGGCCAAGCTGCATATAAACTAAAAAACAAGTATTTATTAGAGGAAGTTACTGAATTAGGAGACAGAAAGAGACTGTGACTCCAGATCTTTGCTATTAGGGTTGAATTATGTGTCCCCAAAATTCATGTTGAGATCTGATATGGTTTGGCTCTGCGTCCCTACCCAAATCTCATCTTGAATTGTACTCTCATAATTCCCATGTGTTGTGGGAGGGACCCAGTGGGAGATAACTGAATCATGGGGGTGGTTCCCCCATCCTGTTCTTGTGGTAGTACATAAATCTCACAAGATCTGATGGTTTCATCAGAGGTTTCCACTTTTGTGTCTTCCTCATTCTCTCTTTGCCTGCTGCAATCCATGTAAGACGGGACTTGCTCCTCCTCACCTTCCACCATGATTGTGAGGCTTCCCTAGTCACATGAAAAAGTTCAACTAAACCTTTTTCTTTCATAAATTGTCCAGTCTCAGATATGTCTTTATCAGCAGCAGTGAAAAGGGACTAATACAGTTCATTGGTGCCAGGAGTGGGGTGCAGCTGAAAAGTTACCCAAAATGTGGAAGTGACTTTGGAACTGAGTAACAGGTGGTGGTGGCTGCAACAGTTTGGAGGAGTCCAAAAAAGACAGGAAAATGTGGGAAAATTTGGCACTTCCTAGACTTGTTGAGTGGCTTTGATCAAAATGCTGACAATGATATGGACAATGAAATCCGGGCTGAGGTCGTCTCAGATGGAAATGAGGAACTCGTTGGGAACTGGAGCAAAGGTGACTCTTGTTATGTTTTATTTTGCCCCTGCCCTAGAGACTTGTGGAACTGGATTTGAAAGAAATGATTTAGGATCTCTGAAAGAAGAAATTTCTAAACAGCAAAGCATTCTAGAGGTGAGCTGGGTATTATTAAAGGCATTCAGTTTTATAAGGGAAGCAGAGCATATAAGTTCAAAAATTTGCAGCCTGACAATGGGATAGAAAATTCTATTTTCTGAGGAGAATTCCAAGTAGAAATTTGCATAAGTAACGAGGAGCCAATGTTAATCCTCAAAACAATGGGGAAAATGTCTTCAGGGCATATCGTCTTCATAGCCGCAGCCCCTCCCATCACAGGCCCAGAGGAAAAAGTGGTTTCGTAGGTAGGGCCAAGGGTAGGACGGGCCAAGGGTTTTTGTGCTGTATGCAGCCTAGCGACTTGGTACATCCAAGCCACTCCAGCCATGGCTGAAAGGGGCCAACGTAGAGCTTGGGCCATGGCTTCAGAGGTGTAAGACTCAAGCCTTGGCAGCTTCCACATAGTGTTAAGCCTGCCAGTGCACAGAAGTCAAAAACTGAGGTTTGAGAATCTCCACCTAGATTTCAGAAGATGTATGGAAATGCCTGGATGCCCAGGCAGAAGTCTGCTGTAGGGGTGGGGTCCTCATGGAGAACCTCTGCTAGGGCAGTGCAGAAGGGAAATGTGGCGTCGGAGCCTCCACACAGAGTCCCTACCAGGGCACCACCAAGTGGAGCTGTGAGAAGAGGGCCACCATCCTCCAGACCCCCAGAATGGTACATCCACTGACAGCTTGCACTGTGCACCTAGAAAAGGTGCAGACATTCAATGCCAGCCCATGAATGCAGCCAGGAGGGAGGCTGTACCCTGCAAAGCCATAGGGGTGGAGCTGCCCAAAACCATGGAAACTTACCTCTTGCATCATCATGACCTGGATGTGAAACATGGAGTCAAAGTAGATCATTTTGGAGCTTTAAGATTTGGATCTGTAGCCCCTTTATTTTGGCCAATTTCTCCCATTTGGAAAGGCTGTATTTACCCAATGTCTGTACCCCCTTGTATCTAGGAAATAATTAGCTTGCTATTGATTTTACAGGCTCATAGGCGGAAGGGACTTGCCTTGTCTCAGATAAGACTTTGGACTGTGGACTTCTGAGTTAATCCTGAAATGAATTAAGACTTTGGGGGACTGCTGGGAAGGCAATGATTGGTTTTGAAATGTGAGGACATGGGTCTTGGAGGGGTAGGTGTCAGAATGATATGTTTTGGCTCTGTGTCCCCACCCAAATCTCATCTTGAATTGTACTCCCATAATTCCCACATGTTGTGGGAGGGATTCAGTGGGAGATAACTGAATCATGGGGGCAGTTTCTCCCATACTATTCTCGTGGTAGTAAGTCTGACAAGATCTGGTAGTTTTATTAGGGGTTTCCACTTTTGTGTCTTCCTCATTCTCTGCCATCCACGTAAGACAGGACTTGCTCCTCCTTGTCTTCTGCCATGATTGTGAGGCTTCCCCAGCCATGTGGAACTCTAAGTCCAATTAAACCTCTTTCTTTTGTAAATTGCCCAGTCTCGGATATGTCTTTATGAGCAGCGTGAAAACAGACTAATACACGAGAGAGATCCAAGATGGCCAATTAACAACAGCTCAGGATTGCAGCTCCCAGTGAAAGCGCGGAGAGCTAGTGGACGCCGCACTTTCAGACGAATTTTTGTTTCCCACAGACTGGGAGATTCCCAGTGGAGGAGCCACACGGGTCGCCAGCGCGACTCTTTTGGCCGGCACAGCTGTTTTGCCGGCACCCCAGTGCAGCGCAGCACTTCTCTGTGCGGAGTATACGCAGCTGGGGGCCCTTTGAGTCAGGCTCGGCTGGTCCCGTCCCCATAAGGAGAACAGCAATTGGAAGCGCTGAGGACTGAGAGTTTCACAGTAAGCACAGCTGAACCCGGGGAAGCCAAGCTCAGTGGGAAAGGGGCGTCCGCCGAAGGAAAACTAAGAAACAGAAAAAACTTCATCACCAACAAGCCGGACGATCACTCAGACCCAATCTGAAAGTCGGCAATTACAAAGACAACAGGTGGATAAATCCACAAAAATGGGAAGAAACCAGTGCAAAAAGGCTGAGAACACCCGAAATCAGAATGCCTCTCCTCCTACAGGGGATCGCAGCTCCT